>VXAY01005790.1:597274-640923 GCA_013399855.1 Oxyruncus cristatus | reverse complement strand
AAAAAAAAAAAAAAGACCATAACCAAACAGTTTAGTTGGCATTAATTTTTTGAATTAACTTAATCTGACCAGACATTAGTAAACACAGTGAATGCCATACCCTGAAGGGGAGGATTTAAATAGAAAGCATATAAGTGGATAATAAGAGGGGATATGGTAGACCAAGTGATCACAGCCAGTAAAAGCACAGACAGCACATATTCTACTGTCAGCTCCACTCATTCATGAGCTCACTTTGGCTAGCATGCAGAGGTCCCATCAGAAAGGGTTGGCATACTTTGTCCCCTCGCATTGCTGTGGGGCAATTTTTTTTACCAGTTAGTCTTCCCCCCTGGCACCCAAACGGGAAAAAACGCTTACATGCTCCAGTATGTTTTTAAACCGTTGCAGTGTGGATAATGGTCCTCAGCTGGATGAAGGCCGAAGTGGCCTTACATCTGTGTGAGAGCAACCATACCTTGGCTAGAAAAAAAAGGCTTTTTTATTCTGGTCCCTTATCAACATTCTCAATGCGTAATTAATTTAATCACACATACGTTTATCTTCAATGCTTACATTCAACCAGAGTTCCTGTCTTTCTGCCCAAGAGCTTCCTGATTCCAAAGCAGGAGAAGCTAAACTGGACATGGTCCATAACTTGAGCTGTTGCTCTCAGAATTGCTATATTTAACTAAGTTGGGCTCGGTTTCTGCCTTAAACTACAGAGGTTAGTATGCTGGAGCACTTGGAGATTGCTTAATAGTGGCAAACAGCGGGGAAATGACCAGGACAGACTGTGAAGTTATGCAACAAAAGCTAGTCCACATGGCCACAAAGGGGCACACAGGCAATGGCAGGCAGGGAAGCTCCAGCAGAGACCTACCAGGTTAATCCCAGACCCACCTTCACAGGAGCCATCAGCTCCTCAAAGGTCTCTCGGCACAAGCACAAGGGAGTGCAGAGACACAAAGACAGGTGGGAACCCAAAGTTGTCGGAAGGAGGGACACCCTGGCCAGGTCCCTCCAGGACTGTTCCAGGAGAGGAACTCACTCGTGGGTGAACAAGGGAAGTCCTGGTCATAGTGGGGCAAGGCAGTGAGAGAATCAGATGATCTGTTTCAGCAACAGGAATGCGCCCATGGCATTAGTCTTGAGTGCCTGGGTGCCAGCAGCTAGGAAGACTGGGATCCAGGGTCAGCTAGTGGAGGGGTCCACCCTGTATCTATATATATTCTCATCAAGGGTCCTTCATCCTGTTCAGCCTGAGAGGGAAGGAGGACGAGGGCAATGGTGCTGTTTGAGTTCATGTGAGTGCTGAGTGTACGTGTCTGCAACATGTGTGGCCAGACGTGTATCTGTGTATGTGTGTTGTACGCACTATTCTGTGCACATGCACCCAGCATGAAGGCATTTTCAGCCTCAATGCTGCTTGAACCTGGGGTGACAGAGCTGAGGCAGCCGCACCTTCTTTGGGCTGTTGGATCAGACTCTATATAAATCCACAGACAAATCCACAATACACAGATTCTGTACCTCAAAGGGTTAAATTGGACCTACCAGTGCACCACCAGGCAAACCCAGAATAAAACCCCACACGTTTCTCTGTTAAAGTGGAGTTAGAGATAACAGACAATGAGGTGCTGCAAGCAGGCTAGGTTAGTATGTCTTGTAGTGAACTGTGCTAACACGGCCATGTTTTTTCCACAGTCCAGATGGCCAGTCTGGGCTGTCTCCAGGTGCAGAGAGGCAATGACTGATCCCTGTTCCTCAGCACCCTCCTCAATGCATGTCATATAAGAAGGGCAAGGCTTGCAGGGCTATAAACATCAGTACAGGGAAATGTTTGTACTTCCCACAAGCTTTCCAGACTTGTTACTCTCAAGCAGGGAAGGAGGAGAGGTAAGCTAGTCAAAAGTGTTCAAAATTCCTCTATAACTCAGTAACATCTTCTAGCTGTCACTGCTTTATGTTTACAATCAGAAGAAATTGTGATATCTGTTCACTAAGCACTAAGAGAAGATGAAGTGCATGTAATCCAAGAAATTAAAGTTCACCAGCTTGGACCAAGCTCTTTACTGCTCCAGTGAAATACCCAGAAGTAGCTCATTCATAGACAGCTCAGCTAGGTCAGCATCCTTAAGTAGAAATACCACACAGTGATACAGAAACAGAAATACAATAGCCCACAGTGGCACATACAACATGACAGTAAATCAAGTTTCCAAAGTAAGAGCTGACAAAAACTTGAAAAAGAATCTGAAGAAGGTCAAGGAAGATACGAAATCCTGAAGATCTTCATGTGAGATCATTCTTATAAAAAATGTTTTATAGCTAGTGGTGCGCAAGACTGAGTGTGTGCGTGTGTGTGTGTATGTTAAAAAGAAAAACAAAATAAATTATCTTTATGTCATAAACTAAGCTATGGCAAAGATTAAATGACCTTGAAGTTCTGAGAAAAGCAGTCTGTACAAAGTCAGTTCTTCAAAATGGCAAAAATATTACCCCATAAACAGTTGGCAGAAACAATTAGCGAGAAAATCTAAATTATACAGCCTCAGTCAAGCAGACAGATACTTCTGGATTTTTCTCTCCATTAATGTAAATCAAGTTAGTAATTTCTAACAAATTGAAGGCAGTTGTAACTCCATTAATTCCCACCCCCTTCAACTGTGTGTGTATATATGTGAATAAATCAGCATAGAAAAAAGTTCATTGGAAAAAAAACCACACTATTTTAGTTCATTAGATATGCACCAAATTGGTTACAATATATTCATCTTCTGGGTTGTAAGCACTTTTAAAAGTGGTCGTTTCATCCAACACTGCTAATTGTCTTCCCTGTCAAACAGTCAGAGTAAAAACATACAGACTAGGAAAAAAATCCATATTCCACTCCAAATGTTGGGCATGTGTGCCTAACTCCCAATAGGTTTCAATTAACTGCAAATAACGGATAAGTAGATTACCATAAGATGAAAATATGAAACAGTGACACATGGGATTCCTATCTTAATTCAGTATGATCAAAAAGTGGGTAACCATATAGTTAAAAGATGTAGGCAGAAGACAAGAAGGTTTTTACACAGTAAGTGTTTTTATATTTCTTATGTATATTCTTACTATTAAAGTACCCACCAGGTCAGGAACATTATTTATAATGCAGACTGTGATACGTCTTCAACTTCCAATCAAACACAAGTGTATCGTTGCTCCAGCCACAGAGACCTAGATGTTAGATTAATCTGAGAATTTGTTTCTACATATTTTGGTGTTTTGCTTAGAAATCTCCTTACTCTGCATCTCTCCACTATGGAGTTCAATGGTATGAAAGGGTTAAATTCTGGTTTGATTAAAAAGGAACCTCATTTGATCTCAAGACCCTGCAGATATGTGTGAAGAGTCGTAAGAAATAAGGTGGGGCAGCGGGCTTATGTAATCTTTGCAAGATGTACGGAATAAATAAAAAATTATCTGTTTCCCCATTTTTCCTAACAATTTCAAGTATCAATATAATTGCAAACTCTTTAAACATGCTTTTCTCTCTTTCCTAAGCAGACTAAACAGCTTGAGACACAAGGAGTTTTGCTCCTTGAAAAGTTGCATGAGCAGACTCCTATGCTTCACAAGTGTGATGTCCAACACTAGAAATGAAATAACATTACATAAAAGGAATCCTGCTCTCTCAGTTGCTGGCATGGAACAGCCTATTCTTGTTCAAAATGATGACTCAACAAGAAAAAAAAGTATGTTCTATTATTTTATAACTCTGACATCCTTACTGAGGCCTGTACATACAAATAATTCCTCCATATACATGGGAAATTAATGGTGAAAATAGCTCTTTCAATTTATCTATGCTTGCCTTCTCTCTGATTACTTTCTGGGGAGTGCAAAACATGTGATTAATCAGTTTCAGATTAATCTGCACTAGAGCAAGAACATTTTAAGGAATCTAAAACGCTTCTCCCTTCCAAGAGTATTTTTAAGAAAATCTACTGTGCCATTGGCTGAACAGGACATTTACTCTTCAAAACAAAATGAGACTCAGCAATGCACTAAATCTTCTGTCAAACTGTCCCTTGGAAAAAGTGTGAGGGGCAATGTGAATGAATTAATCTCTTGGGTCATCAACTCCACTCTCCCATTATCACCTAATCTCTTTCATAGGCATACTGAGCTTCATTTTAGAACTTACCCATTGCCCAGATATTTTTATCAGAAGGCCATTCAAGGAGCTTAATCTTAATTATGGAATCTTTATATCCATTTCCAGCACAAATTTACTTGGTGTCAGTGTTCCTCTTTCTGTGTCAATACCAATTATTAGCACAGCCAGTGTAGCTTTCGTTGCAACTGCTGTCCGATCCTTCCCTCCCTGCCCTCTTTCCTCTGCCGATTCCAACTTCCTTTCACCATTGTACACACTGTCACTACACCTGAAAATCATAACTCATCTGATTGGTTCTTGTAAGGTAGACTGTTCAGATAGCCTCGTAACTAATGGAAAGTAAGACATACTCAACAGCTGCAAACACACCTTTCTATTATTCTGGAAGAAGAGCTGCAAGTTCATAGCTGGGACCAAAATAAGAGAATGAGTGTTGGAAAAATAACGTCCAGAGGCTGCAAAGAGTAAGCAAAGAAAAACAGAATGGTATCAATGCTCTCATCACCAGCATTTCCCCACATCTTTACCCCCACTGGTATTGGTTGTACTATTTCATTTCCAAAGATAGTTCTGTAGTGTATATGAACACACCAAAGAACTACTCCAGCCTAAGCAAAGGGTTTTGAAAGAAAATACTTGTGGAAGATAATATTGACAAACACATGCCTTTATATTTTTTGTGGTACTGTCATCATCAGGACAGATCATTTTGTTCTAATGAAATCTAGATAAATTCTACCCAAAAAGAACACTACCTAGGCCTTTACCTTTGTTTTTAATAGCATGGCTAGTTCCCTAGAAGGTGCAAAACTGAACAGCAAGAATAATTCCAGAGTATATTCTTTGCAAATATTAGTTGTTGGAAAGGGAAAGGGTCAGGGAAAAACAAACTGCCAGAAGTTTTGTAATATTTTTGCTGAGATCTGCTACCTTTTATAGAGACTATAGTTTCTTATAAAGACCTCCGCTAGACAGTTCTGTGTTCCCTTTCTGATTTTACCCAGTTATGGTGCTTATTTTAGGATGACCCTGCATTTGGAGAAAGTTATGTAAACTTTTGCCATTTTAGCAATGCCTCAGAAAGAAATGTCTTGCACCAAGCTTTCTTGATATAAGAAAGTCTCCACTTGCATTGTTTCAAATCTCTAAGTCTGCTGTGACTGATAATAGTCACGGGGTTTGTTACGGTCTAAAGTAACTTACATTAAGAAATATTGTCAAGTATTGTGACATACAGTAGAAAAGTCAGCAATTTATTTCTTTGTTCAGCCAGTGCCTGAAAGAAAAAGTACTTTGTGCATGCTATGAACCTCAGGATACTTTAGAAGACTCATGTAAAACACCAGCACAAACCTTGAATGAATATGCCAGGTTTACACACTTAAAATACCCAGCACAACACTAAAGGGGCTGTTTTTAAGCATGCCCAGCTCCTCGAAACATTCACTTTTGCAATTTTACATTCCTATTTTAAAGAAAAATTTCAATATCAATTTACTGAGTCTTCAGATATCTTTTACATTTCGATAATGTAAGTCCTTCAGGTTATAACAATAAGGTCTTCAAAATTATAAATTTCAGAGTTTTTTGAGAAAATAGAGTATAGGTTATAGTGTGAGTCTTTTCTCCAGAGCTTGTCCATTGTTGCTGATGGGCAAAGGACATAGAAAACAGCTGGTCCTTCTATCTAGATAATGACTTATACCTTTATTTAGGGGGTTTCATCTTTAATAATGGTCAGATAGTGCCTTGGTCTACCATAACAAGGTTAACTTGTATAATCTCAAGCTGAAACAATCAAAAGGTTTCATTGTTTACCTCAGTTTGGTGTTCTACACCTAAAAGATTAATTCTCAGCTGAATATTCCAAAACCTCCAGTCATAGTATGTATTTATGTACATGTAAATGTGCATATAGCAATACTGACCTTCAGAAAATTATCTTCTAATATAGCTAAGTTCAGTTTTGGTGGGAGCACTGTATGTTTTTAGCACAAGAAGATAAATTCTTCTGCAAATTATTTGCAAGACATGGTATCTTGTACCCTGCCCAGTGAAACAATAATGACACTAGTTAAAGGTCTAAAAAACAGGTCTTGCTGAAGATGACCAAACAAATAAATGTGCATGATTATATAGAGAAGAGGGGTCTAATTTCAAAGAGCTCCATTACTTTCCTACTTAATTTTTAAGATCACCTTTTTATTTGTATGGTTCTTAATTTACACAAAATCCAAAAAAGAACAAAACATATAAATATAGACTGATATTCTTCTGACAATTCATATTATAAATATGTTCTGTTCTTCTTCTTTTAAACCGTACACACAGTTCACTGCACTTTTCTTCCATTCCCGTGGCTGTTACAAAATTTGAGCTTTTATCAAACTGCAGTGCTATGAATGAGAGACAACAACAATATAGTTACACATGTAGTTGAAATGTTTCCCCTTTGGCTCCACGGTGCCAAAGGTGAAATTCTCCAGTGTTTATGTCCTAAAAATCGAAGCCTGACTATTTTCTGTTCAAAGAATTACAGCCTAGACTGATTATCTGCATTCTGACCCTTGTGAACTGGCATTCCAAGATGCAATAACAAAAATACTGTTGTTGTAGAGTATAAAAAGTTGTCTGCTGCTTATAGAGCTGCTTAAAACTTCTGCAACAAGCAACACACGTCCTTCACACAGCACCTGTCTTTCCACCACCTCCACAATGCAGCCTGGCATGATCACAAGAATCATAGCCAGGTATGCTTCTTCAATCCAGATTTTCAGTCCAGTCAGTCTGTTTATCTGGCAGCCCCCAGGAAACTGATGTACCAGTTGAGGTACCAGTCCATGGTTCCTCGAAGGACCACATAACTTCTGGTTTTTACATACATAAATAAGTATCATAGGAGTTTCTGCTATTCTCAGCTGTCAGAAGCAGCACCAAAACATCTCTGACTGACACTTGAATCACTCACTCTGCAAAAGTTTAAAAGTGTAGATAAAGTTGTGATTTCATCACAAACACTAGAGATGCCTAAAGCAGAAAAATATTTCAATACTGCATCAGGCTTGGGAATTTAAATCCCTTTTTTTTATTTCCCAGCTTTATCAGAGTCGAGCAGTTCAGCCAATTCTCAGTTTAGTCAAACTTCCCCACTTTCTGACTGTAGCACAGGCCTCCTCTTATTGTTTCTGTGTGATACAAGATGAGAAGAATGAAGATATTATTCATCTATTAACAATAAGTTAGTGGAATGATTAAGGTTGAGAATCACGCTGGAAATATAGCATGATTCACTTTCTGATAGCATTCTAGCCTGGAGAAAACACATCTTTACAAAAATTTAATGATAGTGCTTCTATTTACAACTTTCTTACAATCAATAATCAAAATAATTTCGAAGAACACATTGGCAGAATTTAATTATGACATTCGTAGTAAACAAATTCCACCTACACCAGAAGGTGAAGTTTTCATGTATATAAACATTTTAACTTGTATAGTATTAATCTAGAATACATTTGAATTTATTATACACAGTGTAGAAAAAGAGAAAGAGCATACAAAAGACAAGATGAAGTCAAGATTTAAAACAAGTTCCAGAAGGCATCCACAGAATGGACTAGTCAAAATGTAATGTCACTAGTATAGAAAACACAATTTATTTAATCATTAGCTGCAATGGAGGGGCAGAAGAATGGGACCACAATAAGAAATAACCCACCACCTGAGTTGTTTGTAGAGTGTACCAACACAAATTCTTGTTATGAAGGTAACAGGTTGTGTTCTCTTTGCTATGCACGGTAAGAAAAAGCCAACAGGAGAGAAAAGATACAACAAAAAATTAAAATACACAGCAAATAACACAAATTTGGGAAAGTTCAGTTGCATACTTTTGTTTATATTAGTCATCAGTTTCATGTATTAATTTCCACATGTTCCCTTGGATAAATTAACAACCACTTGCAAAGACCTAGCATAGCTCTAACATACAGTGAAACTACTGATACACTCAGAGGTGCTTTAGTTAGCAGTTTCTTCTCTTGTATGCCTCCAAGGATTGACACATATGCAATAATGGAAAGTTTATCTCCATCCAGCTGAGAACAAGGCAAAGATTAGAGGGAATTCAGAGGTACTTAATTAAAGCAGTTACCCTGACAACATCAAGCAACACTAAACACTACAGTACAATACAATAACTAGCTGCTTATAGTTATCTATTTGTCTAGACATGCTCTATTTCTGTGAACTCATGCTCATTTTCAAAAATATAATTATAAACCTTTCTCACATGCAGTCCCAGATCCTTGCATAACTCCTTTGATTTCAGAGGAATTAACACCAGGTGGAGATCTGGGCCAAAGATTCAAAACTTCTGAAAGCTTTGTGGCACTGAATAGACATTTTGCACAGCTTTTTCCTTCGAGTTCCTCAGCCTGGGCCATTACCGCTTTAAGGTGTTCTGGGGTTTGCTGAAAATCCATAGCAGAGAAATAAAAGTTGCTCTCATCAGGTGCAGCCTCACTCCTTCCTTTGCTGTCGTTGGCCCACGTCTGCAAACACTTAATTTCATGCTGGCATTTTTGGACTCTTTCACCAGCATCAACCTTCATTTCAAAGAGTACCTAACACTTGGCCTAGCTCAAAAAAACTGGCAAATAAAAACATTCTGTGTCCAGCTGCTGAAGTAGGTGACAGAATTAAAGCGGTTTCTAGAGTCATCCAAATATTTAATTCATCTTACCTCTACCATGCATGCAAAAATACCAAAATATCTTTCCAAGGACAGAAACCTGCTCTATATAGATAAAGAAATCTTAGCCTTCCAGATCACCAGCCTAGTGAACCTATCCAAATTGATGGATATACAAGGTTAGAAATGCTCATGCAAGTACAGCTTCAACTATTGACAGCAAGCCAGTGCCCATAACAAGGATTCTTGGTGTTTTCAAAGCAATCAATGATATTATTCTCTAGGCCAGCTCAGTTGTCTGCTTCAGAACTGTTATGAGAGCAGAATTAATTATGATAAAGTTCCATATCCAGGAAATATTTCATGGAGGTCATCGTCAGGACTACACTTGTAAAGGTATTGAAAACATTTTTGACATAACAAATAAAATTTGTAAATTTTCCAAACAGGAAACAGGCTTGACTTTTGGAGTGTTGAAATCTGTACAGTGTTTTTAGGTAAGTTTTCAAGCTAGCATCTCATAATTTTATACTTCCCCATAACTTTTTCTGAGTAATAAGACCCAGTTATTTGCCATGCATTTCATAGCAGTTTCTTTCTCTACAGTTGGACTTTCGATGTCTGTACTATTGCTATAAGGCACAAAGGAACTGAATTTTTTAATTAAAGCAAGCAGGATGCTTGTTTAACTATACTATAGTCAATATGCTACTAGTATAAAAAAATGGTTTAAATCCTCTTGCCCTACAAAGGAAATATTAACTCACTATGACTTTTCCCACGTTTTTAAATCATCTATGCAGGGACAAATATAAGTTCTCACATGGAAGGATATATCAATTTAGAGTTGTGATTTTGAAAGAGATTTGCTCTTTCCATATCTAATAAATTTTAACATGCTATTTTTTCCAAAGTTTCTTTGAATCTTTGTTTTTCATCATTTTGGTTCCAGTAGAGCAAAAATACCCCCCAAATAGAATAATACTGGTAAATATGCTAATAATAATATGCTATAATAATATTGGTAAACATGCTAAATAAATTGTCATACTTTCATTAGATATTTCTCTATATAACTGTCAAGCAAAAGAAAACTCAGTAAGGGGCAGTAGTCCTGATGCTTACTTTTCTAAATCATGCAGATATTTAGACAACTATTTCAAAAACAACAACAAAAAAAGTATTACTTTTTCCTGGGTCCTTCTGACTGCATCGCCCATAATGAGAATTCATGGTTTAAACTGTTAGCCCAGAGGAATCAATAAGATGTAAATTTCTGTACAGTAGTTTAATAAATCTATGGGGCAAAGGAATTCAGGAGTTCTGAGTTCCAGTCATGTTCCCCTGTTATATAAAGCTACAATTAATGTTGCTTCTTGCTTATAGCTAGAAAATACTGCACCCACAATTACTGCAATAGAATGAGAAATATTTTAAGGATATTAATACTCAAATAATTGAATCATTTTCAGAAGAAATACATGGAGCAGGTGCATGTGTGCAAGTGTTTTAGTCTTTATATTAGCAAGAATAAATCCCACTAGCACTTCCACAGTTTGCTTTCATTCACGTATATTCTCCTAACCTTTACCCTACCCATCATGCTGCAATTACTTTGATCCTCCAGCCAAGAGGAATTCTTTTGGATGGAAAGGGCATTAAAAAATAACAATTTTGCCGTCAGTGGTAGAATCAGTGATTTCTTATGTCTTTTTGCTTAAAAACAGTTTGCACTACATGAAACACTTTATGAACACATTGAATTCAAGCTGCACTGGTAAAAAACATATTAAAACCACACTATTTTGATATTTTGACTCTTTCTAAAGTAATCTGAAGTTATTTGCTAATAAAAATGAAAACAAACAAAAAAATTTTTAAAAAAAGAAACAAACACAAAGCCTAAGAACACTATAAATTTCTAAGTTCTGGTCTTCAAAGTCAAAATGAGATAGACCAAAGGAACAGAAGGTCACACTTCAAACAGTTGTGTTCTCCAATGAAACTTAGAAAACAATCTTCCTTGTTGTAAGCATCAACGTATCTTTGTACAATGCTCCTGCCTCCTTTTCAGTCTCCATTTTTTCCTTCTAGTGTCTGGACTGACTATTTCACTTCAGTAAATGGAAGAACAGGTTGGAAGTGGGGAATATGTAAAAATTTGTCAGGTGTGTCACTCTATCTTCAATACAGTCTGTCTTTCTACTCCTTACTAAACCTATTGTTATTCTTTATTAAACCTACTATTCAATTCCTTATTGCAGACACCAAATAGCAATAAATATTTGGCATAAATCTTGTGTCTTATCTATCTGACACTCAATAGCAAAGCTCCTCACTCCTCAGTGTTGCCTTTTCCAGCTGATGAACTCACTTTCAGATAAATTCTGCTGGGAAGGTGGACTAACTCTGCAACAGGTTTTACTTAGTTTCAAACTTCATTCTAACTAAGAATGACTTTTTCAAACTTTTTTTCATAAAACAAAGAGCTCTAAGTTAACCTTATCAAGCAAGTCCTAAGACAATTCAGATATGGAGTTCTGTGACTACATTATGTCATCACAGATCTTCTAATTTCAGAAAATGTCATCAGGTACCTCTTAGGTACCTGGAGAGGAAGGATTTGCCTAGCAAGTTTCAATATACTTCTACTTCTCTATATTCACTTTGTGTCTTGTCATATTCATGTCTTACTGGCTTCTCAAGCTCCTGGCCTTTTTCTCCCACTTGCAGCAGAAGAAGCAAAGACTTTGTGTACCTTCTTTCAATTCAAGAAATTTAAACATATTCAAGGAATATCCTTCCTAAAGTGATTTAATTTCATTTTAAATCTGCTAGAATTTTAGCACATCTAGAAACTCGAGTATCTATTTGATCTAGACTTTGAAAAAAAGCCACAAGAAAGAGCTTTCTCATGTTGTACCACAAATCTTACCATAGGTAATGTAAATGTTACCTCTGTGTTACACTACCAGTTGTGTCATGTCTAGTTTACTTTGTAGGTTTCTCTACACAAAAATCGAATGTTCTCTTTCCTCTTTGGTATATGCTTCCTATATCCTTGGGCAACATCAACTCTCCTTATACATATTACACTCAAAATGCTGCGTACTGTGCTTTTGGTGATCACTGGTGTGCGTCAAGTTCTGTACCTTGAGTTTAAACAGTTTTGATTCTAAAATATCTACACAGTCTCATGGCAATCAATAACCATGATTCCCCAGCACAAGCTTCTTCTAATTTATTACATGCAAACAGATACATAGGTCAGATCCTTCATTCTAATTCCAAGCTAAAAGCCCTAGGTCTCATTTAAAATTCATTTAGAGATCATACAGATAACTCACCTACCAGGTCATTTCTTTCCAACCATTTGCTTTTCTAGGGTCTATTTCAGATGCAATCAATGGCTTCATAACTCTTTCATTTTATCCACTTTTAAAAAGTTTTATTAATTTAAAGATCCTTTAAAAGGCAATCTTTTGACCAAACCCTACGTTAGTTGTGTTTTCTGAAAACCTCACTAATTTACTCATTCAACTTCTTAATTTCTACAAGCTGCCACATGTACTGAATAAAACAAAGTTAAAAGGCTTCTCTCCACCTAAGAAACTTCCCTATGCTCTCATAAATGAGAAAATTTAATCACTAGGTTCACCACAATAAAAATAGAGGAACCTTTTCTAGGAAGTATTAAACTACATTAACAAGACAAAGAATAGTATCAGATCATTTTCTGTTCAAAGGATTAGGTTGCTACATGCATTAAACCACACTTCAAATAGATTTTAATTTCATATCACAGTCTCTTGGTCAATATCTGCATTAGCTTAATAGCTTAATATCTGAATAGCATAATTTGCGAGAAAGTTCACTACTTGCTTTTTCTAAACAATTTTAAAAAATTCTGAATTTCTGTGCCCCAAAAAAAGAAAAAAAAGAGATTGCCACTGTCATAACTTCAGATACCCTTTTGTGCATAGTATCAAGCCTAATTCCTATTACAGAGACATTTTCCTGTTTTTGTTAAGTTTGTGCATCTTCTGGACTTCATCAAAGTAATATGTCAGTACCAACTTTTTCCCAGATAGCTACTACTCTACTTCTTAAAACTGTCATTTTTTGAATGGAAAAAATGGATTAAAGTCAAAGTTAATCTGAAACCACTCTCATAATGTACATTTGGATCAAATGAGAAATAGGCAGTGAAACTGAACCTGCTTGCTTTCCTTAAGCATGAAGAATCCTAAGAGCAGAAAGACAAAAGAAATATACAAACAAATTCTTCAGAAAAAAGTCAAAATAAAGCTTTGAGGAGAAGGGAAAACACATAATCAAAAGAATGCATGAGAAATGATTGACAAGGGCACAGAATACTATACACTAACATGAGAAAAATAATCAGAGCAGCAGGACAACTTCTATTTTATATATATTTCAAACACTTTACTTACCAGTGGATTAAGCTGCTTTGGAGAAAACAAAGCAGGGGGCGGTGCAGAGGGAGTAACAGTCGGCACTTGGGTGAACTTTACAGCTGATTACTAACTACATGTAGGAGATGGTAAATGCATCCTTTATACTGACTGGAAGAGAATTTCTCTGTGAAAATTGCAAAAAATACAGTTTTATCCCTGAGGAATATAAGAGCAAGGAAAGAAGAAGGAGAAAGTGAATGAAAATGGAAAGGAATGAAAGGTTATCACAGAGGAGAGCAAGATCCTTTTCAAAATATTCTTAGGATCATTAAATTATTCAGAGTTGGTTAAGATGTGGAAGTCAGTTAAATGTAGAAAACAAAAAGTGTCCATGCTCCACTAAAACTATCCATCAAAGAAAATTTTTGTTCCTTCCATGTGAAGGGAGAACAAGTTGTAACAGAATTTTTCAGGGTCTCTTTCTAGTCACACCAATATTTTCCTTTGTATCAATTCCCTAATTTTATATATGAAATAGAACAAAAGGCAAAATATATGCCAGAACTAACCAAAATTTAAACAAATTTAAGAGGAGAATTAAAGCTAATTATAATTCTTTTTATGTGACTGAGTTATACTTAAGGGTCAATCTGCCTTCAATGAAAACACATGTCCTGAAGTGTCTGAAAATTGCTGTACCAACAGGAAAACACAGCATATTTCCCATTTCTTCTTAAGCTGCCCAGAGTTCTGGCATAATTCCTGCTCTCTGGTCCTATAAAAATCTGGGAATGTAACAATTCATCAGAGGGAAGATGTAAGTCTGATGGGAATGGAAGGAAGGTAGCTACTGTCATCTTCTTCCTGTTTTACACCTTAATAATGGAAGGGGGAAAGTCATATCCCATAACAGAGGGTAACATGTAGCAAAAGGCTGCAAAGATGAAAACATTTGCAGTTCCCAGCTCTCCTTTGTCACACATTCCTTGTTAGGGAGTTAGGGCAGTCCCTTAGAGAGACTGTGAGATAAAATATAGAGAATCTGCAAAATTTCTTTATGGAAACAGAAGACACAATCACTGCAAAAAATATGTGGTCTCCTCTCGCCCCTACTAAGTTGGTATGGTAGAACAAGATAATATTTTATTTTTCTGCTGAGTCACTTAAGACACTATAAAAATATTTTGGACACAACAGTATCTTTGTAAATTCGTCAACCTGTTCTAACTGAGAAAAGAAGTGGTCAGTGAAACAAGTAACCAGAAGAAAAAGCAGTAGTGCCTCATCTACAGAGTAATTCAGAGGTTTAGATGTTTGCCAGTAAGGCACTACCAAAGTTTGTTCTCCTTACTGAGCTGTGGTGACTTAATCCAAGCTTCCTACTGTGCTGGAAAGTGCCTGAGCTACCAGAGTCTTCTCTCCTCTTCCTGAAGCACAAGCCCTTCTCAGAGCATAATTTACCACTGGGAGAACATCTCTTTCAGTCACTCTTCTCATCCTACTTTTCCAGTGGGAAACATATCACTTTAGAGAGGATTTCTGGTCTCTCACAGGTTTATTGTTTATGCCAAAGAAAATCAACAAGAAATGGAGAGCATTCCTGGCACAGACTATGCAATGGCCTGACTGTTAGGGCACTCTGGGGAGTTCAAGTCTGCTCAGGCAGAAGGAACTTGGCTCTCCAGTAACCTGGCCAAGAGCCCTAAAGACAGGACTTCCAGAAAAAATGGTCCTGAATTTTCTAGCAGTATTTTAAAACTACTATTTCATGTATTTTTCTTTCCAAATGTCTACAGATTAATTTCTTTCATGTTGAATAGAACATTTTGATCAGACAAACACAAACAGTTTTGGTTTAATTCTTGTTTTGGTTGCCAAAAAAGCCAAAACCACTATTTACACAGTCTTACAATTCAGCAAATACCACTTATAGGGACTTAATACCAACTTGATGCATTGCTTCTTTTCTTGTATGGTGTTGTTACTGGAAGCAAAAGTTTGGCAGTCTTGCAGAAGGACTGGTGAACCTTTTTCCAGCTTTTGAAATTAGGTATAGCAGCAGATTGGAAGATTCAATATGCCTCATGAACAAACAAGTCATTCTCTGCAGAAGATCATAAGCAGAAATGTGGTAGATTTCAGCATTTTTTCCAAGCAGATGTATCAGTATATCAAATTTGTTTATGCTCCCACCTTTTACAAACTACAGTGAAATAAAACTTTTCCAACAAGTAGAGTCTCACACAGCCTTGTCTCCTATTGAGTGGCTGTCTGCATTTTCTTTCATCTATTTCCATTGAATCTGAACCACTATTATTTTTGTTTCCTTATTTATTTTACCATATTAGCAGAAAAATAAAAGCAGACTCCACATTGACTTATTGCCCATTGTCATCTATTTCTTGACTTCTTCCATGACCTTCTGAGAAACCCAAACTTTTGGATGGGTAATACTACTATTTTAGCAATTAGCAGCAAATATCTTGTGCTTAAGATGGGAAAATTGCAGGAGATACATAAGCTACATTTTTGTATCAAATGCTAAAATCTGACTCCATTTTGTTTTGTTTTTTCCTGAGCCCTATTCCAGGAGAAAAATAATGAAAAAATGATTATTCAGCAAAGTATGACTTATGTCATTCATTGCATAAGAGGATCTCATGCCATCTGACTTGGCATAATTACACATTCTGTATAGTACTCATGCTATCATGCATATTTATGTCAATTGGAAATGACTCATCCCTCCCTAGAAATTACTGGACATTATTAATTATCATCACAGATGAGTAAATCCTATGGGAAGAAAGACACAGACTCCTGTGTCCAAAGCCAAGCAGCTAAAGTCAAGTTAAAACTTAGCAGCTCTACTAGCACAAACCTGCACAGCACAAGTTTTACCTGAGTCACAGCTCTTTATGAAACAAAGTACTGCATAGCTACTTCAAAGTAATCTGAAACTAAAACAGGTAAAAAATTAGTAATTACAGCAGGTACTAGTTTCTTTGATGATGTTCAGAAATGGCTTGTCAAGGGGCAGACAGTGGAGAAAAATGTGTATACGGCTATAACCTGCAGTTATGTACTTCAAAAAGTCAAACAGATCTGCCTTCAGACAGCAGCACAAACTGTTCATCCTGTTTGAAGAACAGGAATTGATTCAGCTGTCTATAAATTAAGAAATGGAAAATACCTGTTATGGTAAGTAAGTTGTTCAGTGTATTTACCGTGTCTGTGAACTCACTGTCTGCTAACTCTCAAGTATCTACAAGGTAAAAAAAAAAAAAAAAAAAAAGGAAAGAAAAAAATCAAATCATGATTTTATTTTTCCCCTTCAAGACATCAAATCTCCTAATNAGAAATTGGGTTTCATGTTAAAGTACTTAATTCTTTTCCCAAATTAGTTCTCTTCTAGAAGATAATGCTCAATAGCTATGCATGTAATACTTTCATTATAAAGAATGGAGAATAACTGCATTAGCCATGAAAGAGATATGAACTGTAAAGGTTGCTTTCCAGATAATGGGATTCATCAAGGAGACTGAGAAGATACTGGGCAAGATTCACAATGAGCATCAATTTCTTTCCTTCACTTTAACAATTTTGGGGGAGAGAAGAAAGTCAGATTCACAAATTCAAAAGAGGTTTTCAGCTGCCAAAGTGAATTTACTCCATCACTGTAGCTATTGAATAGGCTTTTAGCACAGCAATGAACAGGAGATGGTAACCAGCAAGGTCTGAATGACGAAAAGAAAACTCCCAGATTCTTTTGATTTCTGCTAATATATACTCAATCCATTTTTTCACAAGGAAAATCAAGTTCCCTGCTTCTTTACACAAGTTTCTTTTCAATTAACAACATCAGCATAATATTTTTCCTGTATTTTCCTTTATACAGTCTCTTTCATCTCAGAACATTTTAAGCAGTTATTTTTTGCATTCTATACATATGAAAATTAAAATACAGGCAGGCTAAGGATCAGTTTCTGTGCCATGAACTGTTCAAGAGAAGCAAAAAAAAAGTTTTGGTTGAAACAAGACTCTTCCCAGATCGCCCATGGAGATTTCCTTGCAGATCAGTGAAGTTAGGGGAATAGCAAGATACACCAATTTTATTGTTTCACATAGCACTGTCCTCGTTTGACATTGAGAACTGCAAACACAGTAGTCAACTCTCATTTGAGTCATACCCACATAATCATCTTCCCTCCACACTCTTTCTGCCAATACAAACAAAGTCCAGTCCCAGCTTTGCTCAAAATAAGTTGAATTTTCATCTGTAATAGGGATTTTTATTGACAACTAAGTAGAAAATCTCAGCACATGTATTTCATTGATTTATCCACTTCACCAGTCAAACTAAGAACTCTGGGACACAGTGTCAGTATTTCCCTAAGGTCCCAGCTGGCCTATTTCTTCAATTCTGTTCTGTGTCTCAGAAGATCCTTGTAGGATAGTAGTTGACATGGTCACTTTGCCTAGGCCTTCATCCTATATAGCATTTTTGGCACAGTTTTCAATGTGGTAGAGAGGCATAAGAATTTCTTCTATAGAGAATGTCTTGGGGGAGATAAACTCTATCATTGCAATTTTATTTCATTATTAAAATTTTAAAATACATTTGTCCAGAACTCCAGTAGATCTTGAAAGCACCTGAGCAAAGGAACTTGTCAACTTTAACAGGAAAGTGGGAGTCCATTTCTGGATGATTCTGTGCCTTATGGCAGGTAAAAGAGTATCCCAGAACTGTTAATAGCCCTAATCAAACTCACAGGCTTTGATTACACAGTGAAAGCAAAGCCTTGAACAAGCCATAAGAACAACGTATTCTAAAAGGTGTTATTACTGCATACTAATCCTTACCCACTTCATCTCAGAAGAACAAACTTTCTCTGGTATTACTATGTTTGTTATATTGTGATGCTGATGATTTACCATCTTGATACAAATATAAAACTATATGAAAAAGGATATTAAATGTTTCTAAGCACATGGATGATCCAGCACTAAGCAAACATTGCAAATAATGAAATTCACAAGCAATAACAAGCTGACAGAAGATTTCTCCTTAAAATGTATCTATCCTTAACTCCTTTTATCTTCCATTGGAGAAGATAATTTTCTAATAACTAGAAACCTGACTTAGCCACCAAATCGTAACAATATAGTAATATTAGCTTCTCTTTTTTTTTTTTTTAATCCATGGCTGAATGCCATAAAGCAAATGAAATTGCCAGAGACCAAATGCTGAACAATTTTATGGACACACGCTGTTAAAATATCCTTGGTCCATATGCCAAGCATTCAACTGCTCTCAATTCTGAAGCAGAATGCACCAAGGATCTGGCTCGCATTTTTATTTCTGCACAAGGTGCATCTCAACATAACACAACAGGTGCCTCTGGCATTTCATCTTAATGCTAATCGACAGTTAACAGTGTTCTGAGAACCTCATGGAGAAGAGAGCTGCAGTTTTTCACAAGAATTGCTAACCCCTTGCACTTTGATTATCATCTTGCAGCATATACTGACTAGTCATGTGGAATCTGAAGAAGGGTTTTGCACATGTCAAAGTTACTTTATTTTTCAGGAATCTTCAGTGTATCAGATATTCATATATTCATGAAACACTACTCATGGCTAACTCAGCAGAGCTGGTGATGCAGTCAAATATTTCAAATTAGTATGAAAAGTGTTAAACTTTTCTAAACTCCCCAACTGAAACAAAACCCCTGAAAGCTTTAATTTTTACACAGTGTTGGTGTGGGATTTTTACTAATTCAATCCATTGTTGGTGTTGGGCTGGGAGGACTTTAGATTTAATTTCTCTTCAGGTATCAGATAATGCAGTATTTGAATACTTTGGTGTGTTCAGAAAGCTTTGTTATGGACACAAATCCACCTGGATTTTGCTTGAAATGGATAGTCAACTTAGTGGATTAGCTGAGAAGGTAATGAAAATCTTTATAAATCAGTAGTCAGTAGACTATATAACAGATCAGGGGAGCTTTTTGATCTGTTTCTAACTCATTAAATCTACAGTAAATCCTATCAAACCCTGTTACAGTTAGCTCTATGTAAACTCTAGTGAATTAGAGAAAATTAGCAAAAAAAGTTTCCAAAAAGAGATATCTACAAAATTCTAATGCATCGTTCCCATATTTTCCCAGAACTGACAAGAGATGGAGGTGAAAAGTCCCTTCATTTACTTGAATAGTGTGCTCAAGCATAGGCAG
Source organism: Oxyruncus cristatus (assembly GCA_013399855.1). Classification (NCBI taxonomy): domain Eukaryota; kingdom Metazoa; phylum Chordata; class Aves; order Passeriformes; family Cotingidae; genus Oxyruncus; species Oxyruncus cristatus. Next base: position 621,432 of record VXAY01005790.1, on the reverse strand, counting down.
CTATTATGAAGACTGATATTTGAAAATAAGTCAGTAAACAAATCTGGCTGAGCATTTATTCCTATACAAAACACATATGACTATTTCTAAGTACAGTCCAGGCCCTATTAGAACCAAAATCCATGATCCAGAGCCCATTAAAATCAAAGGAATTACTGCCATCAATATCAATGGCTATTAGATAAGGCCACAAGCAGAGAAAATCCCCACTGAAAACGGTGGGAGTTCTGCCTGCATAAACTCCCCTTGGAAGATGCTAGTGCTTTTTCTTCTTTCATTTCTTCATAAATATTTTATAAACAAAACTCACTGAACTTAAAATTTGTACATATAACATTATGCAACACTTTTGTTAGGATCTTGCTGGTCTTTGCAGGGCTTTCTTGTACATATTTCTTGTGTCACTTCAAGAGCAATCTGAAGGTAGAATCTCCTTTGGGAAGCAAACACCGTGGTTTATCTTGACACTGTCACTACACAGAAGATATGGTGGACTAGAAACAGCTGCTAATTTAAGTGTAACTTGTGAGTTGAAATGTCAACCTACCTCAATTTCTACCCTCTTTTTGACAGAATAAAGTAGTCATTCTTTCAAAGTTTACTAAAATTTAACACTTCTCCTTGTTTGCATTGACAAAAACATAATACGTTAAGCATACTATTTAGCTGAGTTTAGTAAGTGTACTGGGAGATTCCATTAAATGTCATTTGAAATGTCTGCCTCAGAACGAGAATGGCTATATGGCTTTCCAGGGCTAATATTGCAGCTTTCCACCAGACACTATGCAATTAATGGCACATAGAAATAAAATTATAAACAGGCTTTTGTCATTTGAAAGCATTTTTTCATGTCACAGGCAACCAAATGTTATTTTGGGGAAAAGATGGTTTTTAAATTTCTTTAATAACTGTGAATTTGTAAAATATCACCAGGAAGCATAAAACTCCTTCAAATGCCTTTATTAGATCATACATGTGGGGATGGTTATGCATTACATTGAGAGATTTGGCAAATAAAAGCAATTCTAGGGATTACCTAGTTAACTATCATTGGTTATCCTGTAATCATTTCCTTTGTCTACAACATAGGAGATTTCTGAAAATAGTTCAAAATATTAGCTTCACTATTATGACAGTCCAGTGCTCTTTTATATCATTTTTCTTCTACCTATATGGTCCTTACCAAACATGAGAAATAATGTCACCCACCCAAAAGTTGAAAAAATTTAGAAATCATGTGAAAAAGCTAGAAAATAAGTTAATTGAGCAGTAACAAAAAATGCAACACAAAGCTGCACAGTGACAAGGAAAGATGAAAGTGTAATATCCAGACCTTTAGGAGGTCTTCTCCCACCTCCGAAGTCTGCAAGTTCTGGCACTGATGACTTGTCACAGGCAGGATGAATTGGAAGGGGAAAAATCTTTAGTATGTGATACTATAACTATTTCAACCAAAGCTATTGACTCTCCCCAAAGATCAGATTAAACATTGTGCAAGAGTCACTTATAAGCAGTATTTTTTTGCCAAAACACCCTACAAAACTTCACTGTGTCTGAGACAGAGAGAAGAGCAACACAGTAAGAGAAAACATGAAAAAAACATGGCAAATGAATGACAAAGGAAAAAAGGTGAGAAACATCATATGGACCTCTTTCCATCTCTGGGGCAAATATTTATATTTCGGCATTTCAAATGCATTAGTGCCTAAGAAAATCTATAGGGAGAACCGAGTTTAACTGTTCCAGACTGGTTATGCACAAGCAAAAAAAACCACTCTAAATATAAAAAGTCATCCTGAAAATTTACAGTACTGCTTTGTGCAGAAGAATTCCCATCAGATTTTTTCAACTGCACAAATATATAACTATACAATAATTATACACACAAAACTCTTTTTTTTCCTTTCCTACAGGATTATTGCTGTTTTAAAGAGGATCTTGTAGATAGGAAGGTGAATACTCAAGGAGAATAGGACTGTGTTCTAAATTCTTCACAGCACTCTATTACAGAGAAGGCTGGAAAGTTATGGTCCTAGCCTATCTGAGCATAAGCAGCTTACTTGCAAGCCTCTTTGATATCTCCCACTCAGAACAAGATAGATTATGCCCAAAGCCTTACGGTGACAGCCATGAAAGCTACAGACTGCCAGATTTGTCCAGATTTCAAGAACAACATCATTCCATTCTTTTGTTTTGGGGTTTTTTTTTACCCAAATATGATTTCCAGAAGGAAAAGGAGGAGGCATACCTAGGGTAAATTTGATATACAGCAGTTTTAATTACAGTAGCAAAATTTGCTTGCACTGGGGAATATAATCTTCAACTCCTACTTTTCTAGTAATTCAATGGATGAAGGTACCATAACAAGAGTGTAACTTTTCACAGAGCCTCTGTAAACTCATGTCTCAGACTTCAGATTCATCACAAGTGTAACTGCTCTAATGTATCTTTACATTTTAAAATTGAATAAGAATATGAGATTATCTAAAAGTGAGTTCAGGATAAATAAGTGTCATTTGCTGTGAGAGACACTGAGGAAATTGGACCCCCAAGAGAAAGAATGAAATGTATAAGCAACTATATTCACTCAGAGAGGTCAGTCACAAAGCTAATAAAACAAAGGTCATTATCAAAGCATGAGAGAACACTAAAATCCTATCAATATTGCTACTACTAACATCTTTTGGTACCTGAACATCTATTACAAATATTGTGACTAATTTATAGCGTATGAATATTCACTGCAAACTCTGAATATTTCTCATTTTTCACATTGTGTTTGATAGCATACATCTTCACACACACGAATATAGACTCTACACAGTAAGCAAAGCAACCATGCTGATTGTCAGGAGAATAAGCCTTATGCTGTAGCTTTTGGGTTATTATAAAAAGTGTCAGAAAGGTTAATCCAATTCCACACTATAGGATTCCCTCAAGACTCAGAAGCAAAACTTAAAAATGTATAATCTGGTCTCCTGTGTCTGTTAATCCTTTGCACCAATGATTAGTTCCTGTTTAGGTTAGCAAATAAAAAAAAGATTAAATGAAGGTTAAAGGTTCTCTAAGCCTGTTTCATTTTTTTTATTATTATTAATAAATCATTATGCTAACAAAACTTAAGTAGGATTTTAGAGTAGCAACTGGAAATCTCCTTCTTATGATGAAATAATATGTTCTTTGGATACATAAAATGCATTAGGCAGTCTCAAATAAAATCAAAGCTAGTGGGTTACAAAGGTCAAACAAATTAAGCTTTCTTTTAGATTTGCATCAGCATCTGAGCCCAATAACATGCTTCTTAAATGAATAGTAAGCACTGTCAGTCAACCTCAGCCAAAGCAGCTCTGATTATGTAATGGCTTTCAATTGTGATTATTTCAGTCTAACATATGGAATATTTCACATCACACTTTGCTAGCTTTGCTACTGCTGACATCTTAATCTGAAGTGGAAGCTTTTTAAAGTCCTCTGATCTCTCAATTGTTCTAAAATATGAGCTATTTAAATACGTATTTCCAAGCAATTAATGCCTATCAGTAACAATGGCAAATCATTTTTTTTAACATCTGTGAGGTTATGGAAAGTAGTTCTGCTGAAAAGTTAATGGGGAAGCCTGAAAATCCACTCCCCTTTTTTTCCATCTTTCAGGGTTGGTATGTGAAATTTCTCGTTCAACAAGTGAACAACTTTTGTTTTGAACTTTTGCAGAATGACCTCTCTAAGACATTCATATCTCAAAGTTCTAAAGAGCTACCTAAAAACAATATTTTTGTTCTGTGTCTTGATTTGCCTACCTGTCCTTCTATCTAAATATTGTAGCTACATGAAAATATAAACACAACCTGACAAGACATAAATGATTGTGTCATTACTGTGCTTTTAATTATGTGTTCCCCCACTGTTCATATTTCTTTTGTGGTGGGTGAAAAAAGTACCTTTATGTTGTACAGTACCTGACACATCATGAGCAATACCAGCAAATACAAGGTAATATAGATTACAGTAGTAATTCCAGTAGAAATTACAGTAGTAATTCTTTCAGTTCTGCTGCATCAGTATATTATAATTCCCAGAAGGAGCAACAGGATAATTTCTTTCCAAAGAAAGAAAGGAAAAAATACTGGCACAAACTACAAGCAAAGCCAAGATCTGTTTTGATACTCTCATATTTGCATGTCATTTGATGTATGACAGCTCCTACAAATCATGAACGAAGTGGAATATGTAAAAGTGCGTTTTAAATTATACAAACCATAATTTCTATTCATGAATGATTCTTTATTTTAGAAATAGCTTACCAGTTCATTACACTGCTTTGGGGTTTTTTTTAAATGGTGATAGATGATTTATCTGACAGAGAATGAATCGTTTGCCCCTCCAATGAAAGGATTACTAAAATTATAAACATATCTCTTTCTTAGAGATCTTAATAAAATCTAAACCCTCCCATATTTTTTTTTCTATGGCTCCATTTTTAAGCTGTGCTATCTCTCACATGGCAGCAGGGAAGCAGTCCAAAGGCTCAACTGCACTGGAATGCTTTTGATGTAAACTCTGCACAGTTTTGATGAACTCACAGGGAACAGTGAGCTGATGAAAACATAAACCACAATATATGAATGGTTTAGTTTACCTGTGTACTCTGTGGAGCTGGAAGCTGGCCTACTGCTCTTTCTAAGAGGCAGAAACAATATCATACTCCCTGTAATTTCCTCCCCTTAACTCATTCTAGCAAAGACTTTAAAGAAAAGCAATCTGTTAAGGGCATAATGTTCACAAATCAATCAAAAAAAAAAAATCAGATACTAGTCTCATTTCATTCAACAAACGTTTTGCCAACGGCAGCAGCTGAAGCGGGGTAAGAGTCAAAGATTGTAAAATGCTAATCTGGCATGCAGTTTACTCCATCTTCTTCTGAAAAACTACTGTGTCCAAAGGGGATAAAACTATGGCTGGAAGGAATACAAAGAACATATGACCATCAACTCAGTTTGCAAACCATAGTCATCTGTATATGTCACTGGAAACAGTACCACTACCTCCCTTCTTACATATGCAGAAGAACAAGATAAAACCAAGAATACAAACCAAAATGCTGATTTTGCTTGTAAATTTCCTGCTTTTGTCAGTAGAAAAATTTACTCATAGGTTTCTAATTAGAAAGAAAATGTCTGATTTGCTAGCAAGCAGTAAAATGTAATATAACTGATTTCTTCCTGATCCACTGGTAAATATGATGAGAGTCCTAATTTCCCCTTGTTTAACCTTATCTCTAATGGTACATTAGCATTCTAAGTAGGCACACAATTCCAATTTTTCAATCACTCTTCAGTGAAAATGGTATTTTTCAAAAAATCTGTTTTCTTTCCCCAGATTAGGATAGAACTCCAACCCTTTGCCTTTTTTGGCTGTAAAGTGCATCATCCTTTGCAGCTGTTTTTTTTCTCTTTGAGTTACATCATGCCCCCCCAGTATTTCAGCACAATCTGTCTCTCTTATACGTGAAAGAACACTTCAACTTACACAGAGTTGTCTATGTACCTCTCAAAAAAACTCATTTGTTCACCCCTCAGAAAGCAATTTTATCAATGACTAAATGTATTTTTTCAATTTGGAGGTTTTGATCATTGCCATTAATTCAAGCAACAATATTATACTCCAGGGTCAGCGCATTTCAACGCAAACCTGATATCCATCATTACAATATTACTGTACTGGGTGAAGATGCCCAGGTTCTGGCAGGATTGACTGCAGAGGCATCTTTGTGAGGAGAGGCCAACCTGCCCTGTCCTGGACCCAGCTAATTCCAGCCAGCTCCAAGTGACCCACTACAGGGCACGTCTGAGCAGCCAAGGTGATGTTGCCTCTGGGAAAGTGCATGTAGGAAACAGGAAAAAGTGCTGACTGTCAGCATACAAGAGGGATGACAGGAAACAAAGATGAGAAACAGCCCTGCAAACACTAAGGTCAGGGAAGAAGGAGCAGATGAGGTGCTCCGGGCAGATAGTCCCCTGCAGTCCATAGAGAGGACCCATGCTGAAGCAGAGAAACAATGTGAGGGGGAAGAAGGAGCACTGAGGAGACAGCCCTAGCCTGCATTCCCCATCCCCCTTCGTTTTTCAACATCTAAATCTCTTTTAATCAGTAATAAATAAAATTCACTTTCTTCAAGTGTAACCTGGTTTGCTCATGACAGCAATTGGTGAATGATCTCCCTGACTTTAACTCTACATACGAGCTTTTTCATCTTACTGCCTCTTCCCTGTCCTGTTGAGGAGGGGCAGGCACAGATCAGCTGGGTGGGGGTATCTGGTAGCCAGCCAAGGTCAACTCACCACCATTACACATCAATGAAACTAAATAAGAAACAAACTTAGGCATCCAATCTGATCTCCAGCTTGGTTTTAATGTCTTTGTTAAATTTGTCTGAGCTCAGAAAAAGAAAATGAAGTGTCTCTCAGTATCTGCCACCTAACCAGAATTACAAAGTGGAATGGAAACCTCATCTCATCTTAACTTTCTTTCCTCCAAGAAACATTCATAAAAGCAAAAATTAGGTGATTGGCAGTTTTTATCTTACTTTCTTCTTTTCCAAAGTTATTTGAAGACACCTACCCATCTGCATGCCCTGATATTAAACCAAAACTGTTCCAGGGCAGGGATGGAGGGCATCAGGAAGTCCTGGGGCACATACAGAGCTCTGCCTACTACCCCTTCTTCATTGCACTGATGGAGGTTCAGCATCACTCTCTCTGATTATGGCAAATGTATCAAGAATGGCAATTTACACACAGGACCTCCCAGCCATCTGCTAGCAGTGAAGGCCCCAAAGCACAGGCATTTTGTGACCTCTGTGGATTTCCCCTTTTAGTGGGGACACAACCACCTTTCGTTTCCCAAATCAATTAAAGGTGCAGGTCATGAAGAGCTGAGAGACATTCAGCAACTACTGCATTTTTCTGAGATGACCGAATATCAGCTCACTGTGGAAGACTATGTTTAGAGTTGTGGCTGCAAGGCAATTAAGTTAGACCTCATTGCATTTGAAAGCATTGCTGAACCATACATACCACCAATTTGTATGACTAAACAGTGCTTGGACACTCTTGAAAATAGATATGCCTACCTCTAGCAATCATACTAACAACAACAGCATATTTTCTCATTGGATCACACAAAGTTCATAGCCCAGAAAACATTAATGAGCAGTGCTACCTGAATGTACTGAATGTATTTCAGTTTAGTGCTGTCACATCCTTAAATTTCAGACACATTTTCCCAATCCATCATTTTGCAAACAAGATTTTGTTAGCAACTAGCAGCCAATTGCTTATGTGAGATTTAACAATAATAAATATATTCCTAGCTGTGCAGCAGAGGGGAGCCCACATTAACAAATCCTGCTCTGCATGGAGCACTCTGATATTTCATCAAATGAATTAGCGGTTCAAAAAAGTTCACAAGGAAGACAGATGGTAGTCAGTTAAGATTGCCTTATCAAATTACAGCCTCACAGACCTATCTGTTGCATTCTGCCATTGGATGGGTAGCTGCAGGATTTTGAATGAAACTCTCTTTTCAGGAAAAAGTTATTTTTAAAGCTTTCCTAGCTGATTTTCTATCAAATGTGAAAATATATAACAGAACCTGCCTCATTTCTCCCCATATTTTAATCAATTGCCCTTTGCCTGCCTCTTTTCTTCATGCTTTTAATTACCATTTCTCCTGCTTGCTTTTAAACAAGAGAAAAATAAGTGAGTGGAGGTAATTCCTGAATGAAGTGGGGAAAACAGTGAAAAAGGCAATGATAATCAAGGTAAACTTCCTTTTTCTATCTGAAGAGCAGAAATTAATTATTTCTGCTCTTCATAAATGTTTCCCCTCTTTTTTCAACACACTGCATTCAAGCCATTTCTTGGTTTACCAAATCATTAGTCAATATGGTTCTCTAGTTGATGAGTACTCAATGAATTGAATGTGACTATTACTAAATATGTGTCATATCAAGCAGATATCGTCAGTCAGACAACTGTAGAAATAAATCAGATAATGATTAGAGCTGAATTCGATGTTTTCTAAACTGAATATGTAGTTTTAAACTACGCTTAAGTTTTGGGGGCTTGAAAAGTGTTATTTCATTTGTTTGTTTGTTTGTTTTCTGTGTGGTTGTTTTTAGCTGAGAAGATAATGGAAGAAAAAAAGAAAAATGTTTGAGGGGCCTAGGTTTGGGGAGATCTATGATTATTTTCACACTATAAGTTTCTCCCTTTATCCCTTTAAGTAATAAAATCATCAGCAGACAACAGAGTGCTGCTCAAAAGCCCCTAAAGAAACATATTGTCAGCAGCTGTGCTGGAGAGCAGATTTACAGGAAGACAGAGAAAGAAAACGAGAAAGAAAAAGAGGAGGAAGAATATGAGTAAGAGATGCCTTTCTCTGTTAGTACAAGGCTAATAAGAAAGCAGTGCCCTTTTACGAAGTGTTTATGACAAGTAAGTGAGTTAGACAGGTTTAAGCGTTTGATGTACTCATTCTATCAAACTTTTTATCTGGGAGCATCTCAACAACAGATTAAACAGGCTGGTTTAAAGCAAAACATACACATTTCACCCTATTCAGGTTTTGTGTTTTTTTTTTTTTTTTTAAGGAGGTAAATATGGTCGTCACTTTCCAAAACCAAGTTTTCTCATTTGTTGTTTCACAGAGCTTTCCTCATACATGTGTCCAGACATTTTAGTAGCTTCCTTGTTTTTCTTTCCATGTAAATGGATATCCTTTATATTGCTAATACTTACAAATTTCCCTATTATAGAGATTAGTCTGTACTTATATAAATATGTAATGTATGGAGGCTACTATTTATATGTGTGTGCAGACACACATTTAGACACACAAAAAAACACAGGGGTATACAGAGATATCAATATTGAGAGAGAAAGCCAAACATATTGACACAAAGTACACTGTCATCTTGATTCTTATTATGATAATACTCAATTACACCAGAGTTGAACAACTGAAAATCTCCTTGGTATAACCTCCAGTCTACAGCCAAACTACAGTTTATAAAACTTGTGATACAGAGAGAAAAGGCTCTTATCTACCCATTAGGGACAGCATGGGAAGCATGATGTTTGCATCAGCTAAACAATTTAAATCTTAAGGAACAGACATTCACTCTATTTTAGGGTTTGTTTGTTGTGTGGAGTTTTTATATTTTAGGGTTTTGATGTGGGTTTTCTTTGGGTTTGCTGGTGTTTGTTTCTGCATTTTTTTTTTATTCACAAGGAACAAATGGAATACAGATATAGAAATTTTGTCCAATATTGTCACATCATTTTCTTTCATGTTATAGATGCAATGGGATAATAATTTATGACTTTATGAACTGCACATTCTTGTATTACACACCACATAGTAATTTATTGTTTATTACACTCACATATGAAATATTTTGTAATGTGTATATTTACATATATATATGCATGTGGTATATATATATATACGTGTGTGTTTTCTATATGTTTCTTTATTTTTATATAAATTTGCATACACCCACACACAAAAACATATCTGAGTTCAAAACCAATGTGTTGTTATTAATAAAGATAGTAGAAACCCCTCGTTAATTTCAAAAACACCACACTGTAGCTGCAACTATACAGTATTTCTCTGATTTATGTATTTCCAAATAAGCTGGCTCTTCAGGGAACCAGGAGGACCTTGCAGAAACATTTTTCTTTTCTTTCCTCACAGATATAAAGTTGTGAGTTTTACAGAGGAACATCTCTGTATTTTTTCACAGAAAACCACACTCTGAATGTATTTATTTGATGCAGACTCTACAGAATAAATTTCTTTGTGCTGTATCAAAAATGTGTGGTACAAGGCACAATATAAGTTCCCATTAGAAAAAGAAAACAAAAGCAAAAACAAAACAAAACCAAAAAAACCCACATATTGAGATGTTATAATTCCCCTGTATTCCAGGCTGTCGGTAACTTACTAATCCTATTTTTTTTAGAGGAGAAGATTCCTTTGTAAATAAATATTTTTGTATTTTTTCACCCTGTAGTGTAAATAGCACCCTGGCGTACAGCATCTTGTACTCTCCACTAACAAAAAAAAAGACCATCCAAAAACAGTGGGAACTTAGTCAATTTGGTAAGTAGAATGGCCATACAGTACTGCATTCAGTCCCAGTGTAAACTTATAAAGGAAGTACATTAGCAGGCTTACCTATTACATATTAATTTTCTAAGAAAAATAGGATTTTCTGGGGCGAAATGGGACTAAAATGCAGTAAGCTTGTAAAAAAAAATATCAATTTAAAAATATGTCCGTTTTTGCTGGAAAATCTCATATTGATAAGTCATAAATTTTAAGATGTGTAACTGTACCTAATATGGAGAAATGAGAACTCCTTGATTAGGAATTGTTCCACTTTTTTAGTTATTACTTACTCATCTATAATACACAAAAGAACTGTGAGCTTTTATTTCACAAACATGTAAGGCTGTATTTGCAATGTGCTGCTGCCTGCCCTCAGACAATGGTCAGAAAATTCCCACATTTCCCTGTCTAGCACAGACTATGGTTCTCCGGCTCCTGTAGAAACAGGAAGTGGGAAACAAAAAACAGGATTTGTAGGTAGGCACTCTCTGGTGAGGCTAATAAATCCACACAGAGCAAGGATTATCTAGCCATAAAATTCACGACTTCGCAATTTCCTCACCCACACACGCTTCTGCACCCTCCTCACCCTCATGCACTCACACCTCTGCTATGCCACAGTCTCACAGTTTTCACAGGATAACGGTGACAATTCCCTTTTCAGGCTGCCTTGCTAGGTGGACAGGCATGTGGGCTTTTTGGAGGTGCTTAGTACAATTCCAAGGCAGATGTCAGGCAACAGTAGTAATCAGGTCTTTAAAGACCTTTCTCCACAATGTCAAACTGTTGACAGAAGGTAGGTCAGTGCTGTTGTACACCTCCTTACCCCTGAGTTTGCAAGTCATGGTGCTGCAGAGTCCATGTACATGAGTAGAGTACCAAATTAAGAAACTGCTCCAGAGTTAATGGAATGGCATGACTACCAGAAAAAATGAAAGGTAGCAGAGGCTACAAAACCAGAGGCACTTCCTACATGCTGGAAAAATAAAATGGAGCAAGAAAAAATAATCAATATGTATAAATAAGAATCAATTATCTCTCCATATGTCCTCCTTTCAACATAGCAACACTGCATGTGCAGTCAAATGATGTTCCAGCAAAAATCACAACTGTGCCTTGTCATACAGCTGGGTGTACGCTCATTCACGATTTTGCGAATCGCTTTTGCGATTTCCCTGGTTTAAAAGAAGAAGATACACAAACACTGTGACAGATAGCCTGAAGCAATGGGTAGCAGAGAGTAGCAAGTAACATGTGATAGCCAACAAAATACTCTTTAAATATTCTAGTACTGAGATTATGATATTTAATTTCTGCTGCCAAAGGCACATAGTGGGTGTCTGAAGTGGGAAATTGCTTTCTACCTATGTTCCGTTTTCTGGTAACAACAATGCTCAGAACAGCTTTACAGTACTGCTTTAAAATGGATTAAAAAATAATAATCTTTGTATAATATTCTTCTTCGATGTTTTTCTTACCCAAAACTGTGGTGCCTCCTCAAAACCTCAGAGCTAAAGACAAAGGTCTGCATGTGCCAGCAAGATTTTATACCAAAATAAGTACTTTTCCATTAACAAAAGAAATTAAGTCTAAAATAAAACAACAATAGATCCCTCTTAGATGATTCTGATAATTTTTTTGTCTTGTTTCTGGGCTAGATTATCTTCTTATTCACATTTCTTTTCAAGCAAAAGAAGCATGTTCTCTTTTCCCAAAAGGGTGGAAGTCATCTTTATGAAGAAACTAACCCCAACCTATGAACCACTTTTTGAAACTATTCTATTTAAATTATAATCAAGGTTAGTTCACACAAATGTACAGCTTGAATGAATCCCAGTTACAAAAATCTTCCAAATTTTATTCATGCTGTTTACTGAACTAAATTAAATCCTAAACATATTTTGTCTATTTAGCTTCTTTTGAGAACATTGCAAATGGTCATATGTGGACATATGACTCCATCTGGAGTAATATTCCTTGCCTGATACACACAGAATAAATTGGAGTACAGCCTGAAGGGTGATAAGTTTGTGTATCACAAAAAAAAACCAAAACAGCGCAACAAAAAAATTATGTCTATCACTTCATTTAACGTATCTATATATAATTACTAGAGAATGAAGTATTTTTGCTGTATTAGTTTTACACACCACTTAAAAGGACTACCTCTATGATTAGTAAAGGTTACTAAAATCAGGGCTGTAGATACTAATGAAGCTTAGGGAACTGTAGTCTATACATTACCTTTGCACTAAAACAGGTCTTGAACAGAAAAAGTCAACTAGTAAAGAAATCTCTTTTAAGATACCATAGTACTAAGGATATTTATCTATTTCAAGGGTCGTCCTAGACGGAATTTTAAGGTGTGTAGGAAAATAATGCTTTGAGTAATAAGCTCTGCTTAAGTCCTCCCCAAAAAAAGAAAAAAAAAAAAAAAAGCACTGGGAACCTCTCCATCTTCATGTTACCTTCTGATGCAGAGTGAAGTGCAACACCAGCAGGCCAGAGCTTCCCACAAAGCTGAAATTCACTTCTTTATCAGCTATGCTTGAAATCTCCACTACAGCTTTAGTGGGAAAGGTGAGAAGAGATAATTTTTTTTGCCTCCTCTGTTATCAGCAGACTTTCATTATTGTCACATTCCCTGGACATCTTTTACCTTAAGTACAGATAAAGCTAAGTAGAAAATCATGGAGTGAGCACATCAGGAATCTATTTGGAAACATTATAATACAAATGCTGAAAAAAAACAGGCCCTCCTAATCTGTCTTGAACACAGAATCAAAACTATTGTAATGAAAAAGGATAGTAATTTTTCACAAAGGAATTTGGAGGTTCAGTAGATCAGTAATACTGATATAAAAAGTCTTTCTAGATAATGCTATATATACAGTGTGCAAATTCTACACTGAACATCATTCCAGTTGTTTTCTGGAGAAGACTATTGAAAATCTTTATTTGTATTAATAAAGTCTACATAACCAGAGCCATATCTGATACTCAAGACTCTTTTAGAATTTGGAATTATTCTCCCTCAAACTGTGTATTGGTGGACACTACAACCTATCATTAGAGATGCCTCAAGAAGACAGTTGACTGAACAATCATAAGCAAAATATCTCCCATCAGGCCTGCCAAATGCAGATGGGAAATCAATTTCTACATTGTCAGGAGAGGATTTCAAACAACTCCCAGTGAGAAACTCTCCTGCTGGGGTTTTTGCATTGTTCCTCACATGCACCAGGGGAATATTGAACAGGTAAACTCACTACAGACTCCAGTTCATTCAGCTACTGGATGGAGTTTCTTAAAAATCAGAACAAATGTAATTAAAAAAAAAACAAACCCTGACTTAGATTTTCACTTTTGCCAGGGTTTTGTCATCCACTTGAGCAAAACAACTGCAGTTTTCAGACACTCAGCAAAGATATTGGAGTCTGATGGCTAATCCAATTTAGAGACGCCTATATGAGACACATCTTTCTATTAAGCCTCTGCATAGAAATAATTTTACTCTTACTAATATAAACAAACAAAAAACCTAACAAATGTCAGATAAACTGGGTTTTTTTGTTTCATACATTTGAAGTCACAATCAGCATGAATTCTGAGCATACATCAGAAGTGCTGGATGCTTACTGTATAAATATGCAGTGCTCGGAGAAACCCTTAAAATATTGCTATAGTCACAGACTCATATTTCTGACCCTAATAATGAATTTACTTCCTTTGTAATGTATCTCTTCACATTCAGATAAATCATCATTGATGCCTTTTCCCCTATAGATAGACCATATTTAGTGGTAATCTTGTGTAAAATGCTGCCTGATATGAATTTTTCTAAGTTTAGTAAGGCAGTATAATAATGTTCCACCAAATTTGTATAGACACCAGACTCATTTTTTAAGATCCCCCAAATTCTTCAAATAACTGCACTGGTGAATTTTCAGCTGTGTACTTTATTTTTATATGAGTCTGTAGAAATAAGTGTTGAATCAAGAATAAAATTTTAAAGAAAAGCACTGCAACTTAGAAATAGGATTATTCTTTTTAGGTGAGGAAGTTAAAAAGCCAAAGAAGTAGGTGAATACTCAAATGTCAAATTTCCAATCTGGATTCCAGGCCCAGCACAAATCTATTTATACCTGATGTTTTAGCCTACCCAACTTAGCAGAGTACAGCATAAAACCTAGAGTGCTCAGGCAAACACAAAATTTTGCCTAGATTTTGAAAAGCTCTACTTTGCAGCAACAGATTGTCTTCAAATGAATGAATCATGACACGAGCTGGGTACTTAGCTATGACATCTGTTATGTAGTAAATTGCATTGCATGCCACATGCATAATGAAGGAAAAGAGGGATTTTAGCTCCTAAAACATGCTTCATTATGTGATGGTGCACGAATACAGACAGTGACACCCAGGACAGATGGGAAGGCCGCAATGTCATAAAATGTACAAATAATGTTGTTGTTTCTATCACTGGGAAAATGAAGATGTTAATTCTCTTGAGGATTAAAAAAAAAAGCAAACTCTGCATTGAATAAAATAGTAAGAGGTGGCAGACATACATAATTAAGACCTCTCTTAAAAGTTGTTTACATGAATCCACTTGTGAGAAACTTTATTATTCTCCATAAGGAACACACCTTGTCTCTTTAATTCTCTCATACCTTTCTTGGTGGCTTGCATTTCAAAAGCAGTACATAAACAATCATAAGTCATTCAAATATTAAAAAGTCCACTGCAGGATGATTTGGAAAACCAAAGACTATTTTCCAGACATGCAGACATTTTCCTATCATTATACAGTCTATTAGGTTCATTAAACACAAATTAAACTACACAAAAACAAATTTGCAGGTGAAATTTTGAAACTCCAATTCACCTCCATTGCTAAGACATGTATGGTGCATACATAATGCTAGCACAGCCCACTTAATTGCTACTGACTCCTGAATGACCTACAAGGACAAGCCCCCAACAGTGTAATTTCTGAACTTAAGATTAAAATGCAGCTGCCTATGTTTAGATATTGGGGCTGAGGCTCAATATTTAAACAACTGCTCTTGAGCACATAGGCCAATATGCCTAATGTAAGACTCATAGTCTAGAAAAATGTGGCCTGAATCATGTGAGGAAAGAGTTATAGCACTCATTGTAAACAGTAAGTGTTAAAGTGGGAGAGTCTGTTAAAAACAATATTTGGATAAGGTTAGGAATGTCTAACTAAGCTGTTTTTTATTGCTCAGGGATCAAGATGGATAGAATAGGACTAGGATATTTATGGTATTCCAAGAATGGAAACAAGAGAAAGGAAATTCTTAATTTACACAGTAATATGGCAATTTCCAGGCTAGGCTCAAGTTGAAAACATAGAACAGGTATAAGGAAGTGATTATAATGCAAATTAATGTAGAAAATAATTACAAAAAAACAAGGTATAGAAAGTTCTTCTAATAAATCATCAATATTGTGACAATAGAGGATGGGAAAAATGTCATTCCTTAAAACAGTTTTTAAAAATTATAATTTTAATCATGACAACAGAACAAATAATTTCCTTCTTTCTTATCCATGAACTGGATTCCTTTACTGACAGAGATTGTCCATAAATGTTGTGAGAACACTATTATTCTGGACAGAAAAAAAAGTATTTCAATTAAAGCAAGTAATATTATTATTTAACTGGAAAAAAATTAGGTAGCAGTAATTTCCAGAAATGAAAAATTGAGACAGTAAAATATTTCCATATTAAAAATTCTATTACATCCAACTTTAATTATTTCCTTTCTCATTGTAGAAATATTCTAGGAAGAGCTGCAGAGAATGAATAGATTTAAAATTTATTTAACAGATGCTTTTTTTCTAATTTTGTTTGTAATTTATACAGTCAAGGAAACATAGCCTAAACAAGGTATTTAAGAAACTTTACACAGAATGATCCTGCTTTCTGCCAGAGTATTATATTGACAGATACTCATTGCTGCAAAGTTAATTGCATTTGCAAATCATTGAAGGAAGCCATAAAGCAATAGCTTGTTTTCCCTATATTTATGTGGCAAATCAGAAGAAATTTTTGAGATCTTGCATGAAAGACAGTAGATTCAGCACCAAACATGTCTATGAACTAGAAGATACTTTCAGTCAACTTTCACAACATTGAGAAGGTTTGGAGATACGTCTGGAGAGAACAGCAAGTAAAACTGAGTTGCTCACTCTATTTCTCAATGCCAGCTTGGTTCTTAGAGAGTGAATTTAAGTGAAGTATCCTAGCAGACTATAAGTAGCATGACATGAAAAAAACTTAAAGCTATCTTTCCTTTATATTACCCACACTGATGATTTACTTCAAATACAAGCAGAACTACAGCATTACAAGAAGAAAACTACCCTTTTTCTTTAAGGAGACCTTTTCTTTAAAAATATGTAAAATTAGTTGTCCCAAACACTTCTCAATATGTTTGTTTGAACTTAAAACACTACATACTCTACATGTTTTGTTGGTGCTCTATAAGCACTGAGAGAAAAATATGAGTAGTAGTCATTTTCTCGACACTTTAATCCACTCACTTTTCCAGGGTTAAATACGTACAATTACTGCATTTTGGAGACAATTGTGTAGGAATTAGCATGGCAGCTGAGAACTGGGAGGACTCCAAGATTGCAAGTAAAGAGATAGCATAACTGCATTCAAATAGCTTGGACAACTGCTACAGTTATTGAATATTTTTGTAATACCAACTTTCTTCAAGAGCCCATCAAGAGCCTCACAGCACCAAATGGCAAAGAATGTGAGCATAACAGCAGGCATTTGCTGACCACATTTGTGAACTGAATGTGATTAAGAGTAAGATCAAACAACAAACAACACCTAAAAAGAAGGAAATGGGGGATACGAATAGACTTGTACTGCCAGAAGACTACATTTGCAGATTAAAATTATCCCACAAGTACAGACAGAGCAGGACTACAAAATTATTTTTGCCTGTAAGCCTGACAACAGGAAAAGAATCCAGAAAGAAGGACAAAAACTTCAATAACTCCATGGAAAACTATCACGAGAATACAGTAAGAAATAGCTATAGGGATAATATTAAAACAGGTGGTAAAAGTGTTTCATAACTCAGAATGAGTCTGCAGGAAAACATCAGCATTCTTTCCTATCTGTGAACAGGAAACATGGCAGTAGTAGCTACTGTAAAAAATACATCTGTCTATAAACTCAAAATCCTTTACTAATCATGTATAATTTCTCCTTCACAAACAGCTAATGTTTACCTTACAGCTGAAGTTGTTGAGACAAATGTAACTAAATCAAAAGCGGTGTTTCCAAACAGTAGCAGCAGCTGAACTGTTCACAGAAAGTGTAGAAACAGAAGGCAAGAGAATGCATTTTCTAAAACTTGAAATTTTCTCATAATGTCATCTCATACATCTGCAGCTGTCACAACATCCTTTTGAAGCTGCTATTCATCACTACCCGGAAACTGGTCATTGCTTGTATTTTTATTCTCAGTAGCAGCTGAGCCTGCGTGACACTCCAGAAATGCCCCCAAAGCCTGCAAACACATAACCTGAACGCCAGCCTTGGAGACCCAGTTAAGTTCTGCATTGTGGCCCCAGCATGATGAATGACCAGTATATGATATTAGCTCTTCTCTATTACAAACTGAAAAATGCGAAGTTTGTGTGAAAGGGTAAAGGTATGAAGTTCTTGGGGTAGGGGAAGTCTCCCAATGAATTACAGAAATGTCTTGTCAGAACAGGGCTCCCATCCTCTTCTCTGCCACTTACATCTTTAAAGGAGTGAAATATACCAGCAGCAAGAGACTTCAAAATGGAGAACATTTGAGACTGACAATCGGCATTTCGTTTTCTTAGGAGTTTTCCATCTTTCTATTGCTCTCCATCTGCTTACTTCTCTCTCTCATTTAAAATAGAAATAATATAGACTGAAAGTACATGTTTTCCTGGTGGTGTACAAAAAGCCTAATGAAAAGTACAGGCTTCGTGACAGGGTTTAATCCTTGGGGAAATGCTCTCCACCAGTAAGTCTCTCAGGTACAGGGCCGGGTGTCGGGAATCCCGAGTGTAGGATAGCAGACAGCACACCCACTCCGAGAGTCCCGCGGCAAAGAGGGTTCATTTGAAGTAACCGGGGTTTACAATGTCTGTAGATAGAGGAATGCGATTGGGTAAGGCTCAGGGAAAAGGGGGCGGCTTAAAACACTAGGCTAGCCAATGGGGAAAGGGATGAGCCACATCCAAGAGAAACTCAGGGATCGGGGAAGGACAGGTGAAACAACCAATGGGATTAGGACAGAGGCGGGGCTAGTCCAGTGGGCAGGACAACATGGCTCTGTCCATGGAAGCCACGAGGTTTTACAATGTGAGGGAAACAACACCAGCTGTTACACAGACCGTACAATAAAAATGTGAAATCCCGAGTTTAAACTGTAAATGTCTCTGGTTCTGCAGGGCTGCTGCTGCGGTGAGTCTGTCTCTGAAGATGTTCTTTCCAGACTTGGTAGCTAGAGCTTTCTCCCACACCTTTGTTGTGTCAATTGACTAATTCCTGCATGAAAAGCCAGACTGTATTAAGCTGTCTTACAATAAATGCAGATATTTACACCTTTAAGAAAGCAACATTCTGGCAAACTGTCATTTTAACTAATTAATCAACACCAAAATTTTGTAAGTTCTTATGGGGTTATTTTAGCACTTTTCTATTTTTCCTTTGAATTTATTCCTCCCCGGACCTTTTAATATGTTGAATTTGTATAGCAGCAGCACCACACCAGAACGGTGTAAGTTGAAAACACTAAAAAAAAAGTCTTAAAGAAACTTTAAAAAAAATAGGGTTTTTTTCTTGGAGAAACAGTTTCTATTTCAGAGAGATTTTATTAAAATTAATATCATGATCCTGTAGCGGTCTACTGAGTGCATCAGTGGCATCCTCAAGCAGATGAGCATGTATTAGTGAATCATTTATCTAAAAAACCATCTCACTTGCATAGCACCTGCAGCTTAACCAAGTTAGTTTGGGTATGCGCTAAAACATTACTATGAAAACTTGTTTAAAAAAAAAAGAAAATGTCCACTCTTCAAGTTTTTCATTGGATTTTACTTTATATTTTGTTTGCAAAATGTTATGATATCAAAAGCAACTCTATGTTCAAATTGAAGCATTAATCTTAATGCCAGAAACTACTACATTAATCAACTGGCAAGAGGTGTGTGGGAATAGTTTTCAACTTTATGTAAATGATAAGTCCAACAGCTCTTATCTTTCAGAAAATCAGTGAAGTTGCAGGAAAGAGAAGGCACAGCGGCAAGATTACCAGCAAAACCAAAAACAGCAGCAGTGTCTTCACAGGTAAGGAACTGGACAATGGGAAGGAATTGGGCACTGGTAAGAAGGCGGACAGTTAGATCTATTGCACAATGTTCGACTATGTTTCAGGAGTTTTGCTTATATGCTCAGGACTACTGGATATTCCTCAAAAGAAGATAATTAATTAATTAGAATCAGTGAGTGATTTTTTTTAAAGACGACATGGCACTTCTGCTGCAGGAAATTAAGATTTCAGATGAGTACAACATACTTGTGCTGACCACGGTGGTGCTGCCTTGCTGCAAGCTGCAAGCTTAGAAATCTTCCCACCTCTTTAAAAGACATTTTTTTAAACTTTTGGATCTACAAAACTTGTCTTTATAGTTCTGGACTCTACCTTGAAACATTCTCTTATACACATTCCTATGAAGTTATAACATATTCAAGTGGTTTATGCTTGTCTGGCCCAGAGGAAAAAGTGTGCTTTTCGGGGTTTTTGCAAAATCCTAGTAGAACAGTAAAGAATAATCAGCTGGAAAATATCCCAAACTATATAAATTTCAAATTTAAAACACCAGGCTAAAGAAAGAGAAAGAGGGGAAAAAAGGAAAGAAAAAGAAAAGAAAAAAAAAAAAAGAAAATGAAAAAAAAGAAGCTGGGTCACAGAAAACAAAGATTGAATCCATTGAATTGTCTTACAGGTGTCATAGCCTGGGTAACATGAGTTTATTTCCAGCCTAAACTGAGGAACAATTAAAAATGTAAAAAGTAGTACAGTGGGAGGTGACAGAAATGTAACAAAATTGAGAATCCCTATGAAGTCTTTCTTTGAGGACTAAAAAGAGGGTGAAGAAAACAGTCAAAAACTCTTCAAGAGCATTTCACTCTTGTGAAAATGTGAAGGAGGAAATGTTGCCAAAGGCAGACTCTGCAATCTGTCATATAAGCAGCAGTAAGGAATACACAGCTGCCTAGAAGCATCCTCAAGTTGCTCACTTGGCTTTTGCGGGGGAAGAAAGAGTTTCATTCATAAATCTAACCCTTTAGTGTCTCTTGAATTTTCTTGTTCCCTCTAATATACATCCCAGAAAAAAAAAGAAAAAAAAAAAAAGAAGAAAATTAGGCAGAATGTTTATTCCAAACAACCTATTCTATGGACAAAGCCATTTAAACACAATCTATGACATATTTCATTAATTTGATCTTCAGAGTCTCCAAAATTATGCACACAGCAGGTGTGCAGGAATAATTTGTATCTAGCCAATGTACACATAAAGCATAAATAGGATCTTTTATTACATAGATTTTTTTTGAATCTCATAGAATCAGAATCTATGTGCCATTTGTCATAATGCAGTAGGTAATAGTAATTCATTTCAGTAAACCACCAGATGCAGTTTTGCATAAAACATCATTATAGATCAAAAAACATTATATATCAAAATCAGTAGAAGTCTGAAGTGATAATATATTTCTCTTTATCTAATTAAACTGAGATAAACTCTTGTAGAGCAAATCGATTCTGATATGCTGCATTAGGATCACTTGGTCAGTACAATAATCCAGTTTGAAGCAATTGATCCAAGAAGATCAGATCAGATTTACTATCAAAGGATTTTAATTTAGATTTAGAACTAAAATATCTTTACTGAAGTTTTTTCAGAACTCAATACTAACCTACTAATAATATGTCAGATCTTCAAAGAGGAAGCCATATACTGTAAACATTGCTGAATTATCCAAAGATTTCAAAGACATTCTCATGCCAGTCTCATTAGCAGGAAGATTAAATTGAAATAGTTAAAAATACTTAATCTGTAAAAGGTGTAGAAGATTTCCCAGTGACACAAGGTAATCTATCAGAAAAACAGGTCTTGGTTAAAATTACATTCATGAACTGCCTGCCACTCATTCCCATTTCGTCCCAAATTAGAATGTCTTTTTTGCCCACTATCAGTGCTTTTGAGACGGCAGTTTCTTTGAGCCTTACCTACAAGATGTTTGGATTTTTTTTTTAACTGCTATAACGCCTATATGTTTGAGAAGCACTGACTAGACAACCTCTGAAGGGATCATTCCAAATCTCAGCTATGTACTTCACTGGCAAAAGTAAGGCTCTTTTAAATCTGCAACAATTTTTAGCTGTCAGAGCTTAAGAAAAAAAATTCTTTGTCCATTGGAATGGCAAGGAATTGAAAATTTGAATCAAATATTGAAAAGTTTCATTGAGAACTGAACTAAAACTTTATGCATAGATTTGTTTCTTATTTCTCCAATAAGCAAAGTCAGACATTAGGTAAATCTATATCTTGACTACAAGCTACCCAGTAATTGAGTTCTGTGCATATTATAGCATGCATACTATACATATGCTTTAATTTGGATCAAAAAAATTAGTCTACTTTGATTGTATCTCTTATTTTAACTTATAAGCCTAACTATATTCTGCCCACCACTTCCTATAACTGACTTCAGTGAAATCCTAGATAGGAAGCAAAGAATATTGCCTAAAGGGTTTGAAATATATGCCAGATTAGCTGCTCATTGTTCTTTCAAGACTTGCTTCCCTTCTCCAACAATGATCCCATTCGAGGATTGAAAGGAAGACAGAGCACTTCAAAGGAGGTTATCAGGTTTACCCCAGAAGTGTGAAAGCTGATTAACTTTCTCATTAAGTGACACAGCTATATCTATTATTAGTGGTCATAAAATTATTCATTCATTTTGTAAATCCAGCTAGTAGCTTGTTTGTTTTGTTAAGCTCCTGTAAAAAATGAATGCTTGTTTGAATAAACAAAGCATATACAAATAATTTGCTTTATTAGTTCTACTGTCAGGAAGAGCAACAAAGTAACTCAGAGCAGTGGGACTCTTAGAATTGTTTACTAACCTGTAGCACCCTTCTGCTGTTGGCATTTTGATTAACTTTCACAGCAAAGAAAAATGGACTTACATTCAATTCACAGTGAGAAAGTGGTGGTTTGAGGATAGGAATCTGTGCTTCTTTACATGGCCATTTAAAAGAAACCAGGATCAAACTAAAATTTATGACACTAATCCTTTGATTTAGCTAGATGGTCTTACAGCCTCCAGGGCTGAGCAACCCAGGTGTCACTTTCTGCAGAGTCTTGGACAGAGCTGGGGCTTGTCCCAGCCCCTGACCCAGCTCCATCACCTGCCCTGGAGCACAGCCTTGTCACAGTACATCTGTTTGAGACGGTCAGCTCTTATCAGGAATGCTAGCAGAGGCACAAGTCCAAAACTGTGGGATTTCTGGACTGGTCTGACAGAACAGATGCTCAGTATTGCTGTTAGTACAGAAGAGAACTAAAAAGTTTACTTTGGTCCCTCTGTTATCGGGTACTGTGACTACTGCCTAAGGAATAATGAAAGCTCATAGGCATGAAATATTATGTTCTACTGCAAGTATATTTGTTTCAAAATTTTTAATGCTGAGGCATGTGATGTATTTAGAAACATCTTCTCCGTTCTCCCAAAAACAAGGCCCTAGACTGCAGAACCATAGAGAATGAAGCAACGAATGATACATTAAAGGCAAGTGAGGATGTGCAAAGAAAGACTGAAATTATGTTCAGCCTGAAAAAGTGCCTTCTGTACTCCAGCCAATTTTTACTGGCAAGAAGCAACTCATTGAGCAGTTTGTTTGAAAGAGGGGCATTAAAAGAGGAGAAAAAGGCAAAGTGAATGCTTAAAGGCAGCTTTTTCTAATCAT
Source organism: Oxyruncus cristatus (assembly GCA_013399855.1). NCBI lineage: Eukaryota > Metazoa > Chordata > Aves > Passeriformes > Cotingidae > Oxyruncus > Oxyruncus cristatus. Next base: position 598,186 of record VXAY01005790.1, on the reverse strand, counting down.
GAGGGATACTGGGACAAGTAGATGTACAAAATGAAAGCTGGCATCCCAACCAGGCTGGAATTTAGAGTCAATATTTTGACAGTGAACTGATGTGTAGTAAGGATAGGTCAGGAAAGCCTTTGAATGTTAAACAGACAGCTTAGGTTGGGTAGAGTAGTTAACAAGGAGCCAGATGGTATGCAAGAAAGTTTGCATAGACAGAGAGCATTATGAACACAATGATAGACTGAAGTGATGACACAAAAATGGCCAATTCATAAGCATTCAGGGTGCATAAAAGCAGGACAGCGTTGTGTTTCTTGAGTCTAGGGAAAAGCATTTTGCAGGGATGAGAGCTTGGTTGAGACTTTTAGTTTTGTGGGTAGCTAAAGAGCTGCTTCTTGATGCCATTAGGCAGAAAGAATCAGTCAGATGTAGAAATAGCTCAGAGAGGATGCTTTAGACACTGCTCTGAATGTAAAATGTCACTCCAATTAGGTGGCTGATTTAACCATAAAAAATGACAGATTAACAAATTTCTAGATTAGATTCAAGACTTCCAAAATAGGAGAGACTACAGCATTAATTCCAAATGGTATGAAAGCTCATCTCAGCAAAACAATATTAATATTAATATTTCTGATAGCAAAGAATTTAATAGAAATCTTGATGTGCTGTTTTACTAATAAAGATAATTCTACATTTCCAGACAATATTAATCTGGATCTTTTCTAATATGTTGAAAAAGTCCTAGAATCAAGTTTTCATTCCCTAGCATATACTTACAATTTGAGACACTCAACTTTCTTTCTGCTATAGTGAAAAAGTGATTTTTATGTGTTTATCCAAAAGATAATTTTTCCAGTCCTCTAGACCTATTTTTGGAATGAGAAAATTGGAATAAATGAACACCATCAGGGGAGGGGAGGGGAG
>VXAY01005790.1:546658-596985 GCA_013399855.1 Oxyruncus cristatus | reverse complement strand
TCAGTAGAAAATCTCAAGATAATTTTATTCTGGTGATGACTGTACAAAGTATAAAATTTACAGTTACCTTAATCTTTAAAGGTTTCATTCAGAAATACATGGATTTATTTTTGGGATTTATTTTTCTCCTTTATTTAAAAAATACTAACTCCTGAAGACATCTGACTAATAATATGAACTTCTATTTTTAAGACCTGGCAACACAAATTGTCTGGAAAATGTTACTGGAATACTAGAATCCCAGAAGCCAGCGGTCAAATGAAACATTCCCAAAAAAATCTTTATTCTTTTAGCAGTATAAAATAATTTTTCAGATGCTCTTTCAAGCAGAGTTTCGATTTGGACATTTTAATGCTTGAAACCAACTGATCTGTCCCTTGAGCTCCTACCATTAGCTCTTTTCAACATGGTTTTACTCTGCTGACAGCATGGTTTTACTGAGCAAGACATAGATACAGCAATGTGATTGTCTTTGGGTGGCTACAGCATCTTCGTTTGCAAAATATTCAACTCTTATAGCAACAAAATTCACTCCGTTTTTCTGGACTGCAGTGGCCACGAGCCATGTTCCCACCCTTGGCAACCCTCTACTCCTGAGTTTTCACTGCAGTGCTGACCTTTTCTCTGGACTGCCCTTCCCGTCATGCCCAGTTGCACACTTTATCTGGGAATCTTTTAGCCCCACACTGCTTCACAGGCTCTTACCAATTGGAAAAAAAAAAAAAAAAAAAGGTAATGCAGCTTAGTAGAAAGTTCTTCCAGAACCGCAGATAAATCACATTGGCTTGCAACTGGAGTGAGCTCAAAACATCTGCACAGGCAGTTAATAGCAGTTACCATGGCTCCGCTGATGCACAGAAACGTATTAATCCTCTGCAACTCAGTTGTGTGCCTGAGCTGTAGATCTCCATTGTAAGTAAATTGACACACTTTACAGCTATAATGATGCCAGCATTACAAGGAAATACAAATGCAGTGATAAGCCACAATAACAAGCTTTTGCCTATTTTAATGAGAATTGCAGGCTGTTACTTCTCTGAAAAGCAGTGTATCAGAGTGAAATCAGAATTTACTCAGACCTAGAACAAGGCATTATTTCACTTCTGCTATATCACCTGAGTAGAGTTCGCTCCCTGTCCATTGAGAGCACTTAGTCCCTTCACTTTATTCTATGATTGATGCTGCTAAGTAAAAAAACATTAGGACAATGACTGCCACATTCTGATAGCTCTGGTAAAATTCATTTTTACCTTTCATATCCATAGCTTTAATATTGTATTTTCCTATTCTCCACACAGATGGAAATTACCTACAAGAATACCTTGCTATATGCTTTCTGCTTTGAGATGGCCACAAAACAGCTCAGAAAGGGCTAAGATGAAGGGTACAAAATTAATCGGAAGCGCAGAAAAGTAAAGAACAGAGCAGAAAACCTTCTATTGTCCATAAGATTTGCTACATTCAGAGAAAATCAAGTCAAGCAATCTTACAACGGTTCATGGGTGAATTTATGTCCCACACTCAGTTGTGTTCTTTTATACCATTTGAGACAGATCTGTGTCATTCCTTGATAGTAGAGTTATTCCTTGAAGATGATGTCATGGAAAAGACATATTTTGCATTTATATTTTTTTAATATACATGATTACTATAAAATGCAGAGGAATCCAAAGTTATAAAATGGATTTTTTTAATTACATAGCATGGCACAGATGACAATTCCAGAGCAGATTATGATTTTAAGTCAGGGCTTCATTAAAGGATCTAAAATTGTAATCTTGTGTCATTCCATGTTATTACTACGCAACAATATCTTAGGCACATTGCTGGGAAACACTGACTATAATATCTCTTGTTGAGTTTCCTACAAACCAGAGTTAGATATCTTTCAACTGACATCACTGGGATTTGGATTGGGCCCTATAGAGCATTTCTTGTTAATCAAATAATTACCTGCAGTCAGTGTAAAATGTTCAGAACATTCATGCTGCTATTCACATCCAACATACAGAAATTATAATCTCAATCATTTTAAAACATGTGTGCAAAAGGAATTCTTCCCATGGTGCTCAGTTTACCCATATCACTAGCATAATTTCTTTGCACTAACTCCGACTGGTGCAGTTTGCCATGCAACTCAGGTGACCTAAATATGTCTAATGACACATTTGTATGTGCATGAACACTAGGAGGACATTTTTCCATTTCTACTTGGGTTAAATCTAAGTTTTAATAAGGTCAGGTAATCTAATTCAACCTCACTAAAAAGACCTGGAAGCTGGGGGACTCCCACAGGGCCAACAGATGATTAGTTAATAATAGAAAAGCTACCAGTTACTGAGATGAGCAATAATCAGAATTACAGTGAGGTATGATAGTAGAATCTAAGTGAGTGGCTAAAATGATACTGAGACCCAATGAAGGAAAAACCACAGACCACCTGGCAAGAACACAAATTCTTCGCATGCTCTGAAGCCAAGTTCTTCTTCACAAAGCACATTAAAACCTTTTCATCTTAGCTTTCTGCTGATGCCTGTTTCTCCAGAAGAGCTGTATGAAGTCAGTAGTTCAGAGCTCTCTTCATTTTCATTGTGTCATGACCTTGAAGCAGGAGTGATAGAGAACCACCTGTTACTGTGCTTCTGTTTAATATTGAGTTTTCAGGTATAATTCAGGAATAATTTTATGAATATGCTTCATTTTCCTGTTATTACAGGTTCTGCAGAAACCAGTAACTGTAAACTCTTTAAAGAGTCCATAGCAGTTTTATAAGGCAACGCAACAGTATTTGTTGGAATTCATAGTGGCTTTCTCACTGGTCTGTATAAACCACTCTCCACTGATGGTTAAAGAGCAGAGACTGCATCAGAAAATGAGGGCAGTTGGTAGATGTAGATAACCTGATTTCTGTATCTGTATCCTTTTCTCACTGGTGCTTTATATATATGAGCATGATGGGGTTTTCATCTATTAAGTAAAAAGATTAAAAAGAAAATATTTACCATTTGTATGGGGCTTGCTGAAAATTTTTTGGTAGTGGGGTGGCTACAGGTGTGTCTCTCATAAGAAGATGCCAGAAGCTGACAAAATCAGTGCCAGATGGCTCCAAGATGGAACTGTCACTGGCCAAGACCAAACCCATCAGTTGATAGTGGTACCACCTCTGGGATAACAGGTTTAAGTAGGGGGAAAAGTTATCGTGCAGAGAGGAGTGAGAATATGTGACAGAAACAGCTCTGCAGACATCAAGGTCAGTGAGGAAGGATGGGGAGAAGGTGCTCCAAGTGCCAGAGCAGAGATTCCCCTGGAGCTCATGGAGAACATCATGGTCAATCAGCTGTGCCCTTGCAGCCCATGGAGGTCCATGGTGAAACAGAGATCCATGAACATCCCATGGAGGACCACACAGCTGAGCTGTGGATGCCCAAAAGAAGCTGTGACCCCATGGGAAGCCCAGACTGGAACAGGCTCCTGGTAGGACCTGTGGCCCCAGCGAAAGAGGGACCTACACTGGAGCAGGTTTTCTGGCAGGACTTGTGGCCTTGTGGAGGACCCATGCTGGAGCAACACATTACTGGAAGACTGCACCCTGCAGAACTGACACAAAATGAAACAGTTTTTAAAGAACTGTAGCCCATGGATAAGATTCATGTTGGAGAAGTTCATCGAGGACTGTCTCCCATCACAGCGACCCTACACTGGAGCAGAGGAGAGGTGTGAGGAAGAAAGAGCAGCACAGACAACGTGTGAGGCAGCAACCAAAGGCACCAAACCCCACCTCCCTTTGTCACTGGTAAGAAGGAGGTAGAGAAATCAGGAGTGAAGTTTAGTTCGGGAAGAAGTGAGGGGTTGGGGGAAGGTGCTTTAAGATTTGGTTTTATTTCTCATCATTATACTTCGATGTGATTATTAATAAATTAATTTCCCTGAGTCAAGTCTGTTTTGACAGAGATGGGTTAGTGATCTCTCTGTGTCCTTATCACAACCCATGAGCTTCCCATTATATTTTCTCTCCCCTCTCCAGCTGAGGAGGGGGAGCTTGGTGTCTTAGTGTTCACCTGACATTCAACCCAGGACAACCCATAATACCAACCGAAAATTGAGTTTCTTAATACACAGGGACCTCAGAGGATGTTTGTTTCCAAATCGCAACTATATTTGCTAGGCAAAACTCATTTTTACATCCTAATCCTGAGGTGTGTTGAGAACATTTAACATTAGTTGCTGAGGTGCACTGGGCTCATCACATATCTATAACTCATTGACCACCCACATCCATCAGCTCCAGAGATGCATTTGATCAGGCACTCCTCCTTCTTCAGAAAGTAAATATGGCTAAAGAACTACAAATGCATCACTTACCCTCATGCCCCTATTACATCATAATTCTGAAGAGAAGAAATTGTAAAGGCAAACAGCAGAAAAATTGTACGCCAACCTCACCAATGGTATGTCCAGAGACAAGAAAATTGGAGTCCTGTAAGTATAGAGTTGGTATAAAATTTCAGTGGGGTGGATCCAGTGTTTAACTGTGTTACTGACCCCCAGTATGGCTTCTTCTGTCTGAGAACTGGCAGAGACAAGTGCTTGTTTTAGTGTCATCTCCTGTGATTTCCACTTGGGTTTTGAGAAAGACTTGGATGAGGTAGAGAGCTGAAAAATCTTATATGCTTGCTCTCTAGCAAGATAGGTAACTCAACAAGGAAAAAGAATCTTTTGGGACTAATTTAAGGGAAACTATTCATCTTGGAGAATGTGAAGTGCTTACAGATCACACGCTTAAGAGGATGGTGTTCCTTTCTATGAACTTGAAATATAATTCAGCTCAAAGTTCTGCATTTAAACACAGACTGTACTGGACAACATTAATATTTCATAGGCAAATACAAGGATGTTGAAACTCATTTGGGAGAAAAGACGAAAGTTACATCAAGTCAGAATTACATTCCATAACGTTTTGCTCTGGAAAACAGGCTCCAGCAAGCCCATAAATCTTACCTGCTTTCATTGACCTGATGGAGTTTCTTTGGCTCATCAAAAAGGGATGTCCGTACAGAAAGCAGTTTGTTGCATTTATTTCTAGAAGCATGTGGTCCCCCTTTTACAGAGCCCCTAATGGCCTAAAACTTGAACTTAAACTCACTGTGTGCCTGCAGTGTGTCATATTCCATCAGGAACCAGTGTGCAAATAACATATTTCCATTTTTAAAGTCTGAAAAATGTCACAAAAAGCTTTTGGCATTTACATGACTCAGACAATCACACTTACACCCTCTAATTCTCTCTGCAGATAATTTCTAATGTTGAGTATATAACCACAGCATGAAATCAGTAAAAACTATTAAAGTAAAAAGTAAAGTTCTACAGCATAGACATTAAGTACACAAACTAGGGGGAAAAAAAAGAGTATTTAAAATGACATTATTGACAGTTACTTCTTAAAAAGTGAAAATCAAAATGTGATGCACTTAAACAAGAAATGGTCTTTATACACAGAGGGGTTGATTTATCAAAATTCAGTCCTGCAACTTGGTCCAAACTAGTGAATATGCATTAAAGATTTTCACCAGTCTTTATAAAAAGCAATCCAGCCAAAGTTGCTCTTTGTCCTTTTTCCATGTAGTATTTCCTTAACAACTGTATTCAAAAAGATGTGATAGTCTGTGTTTTCTTCCTTTAGCACTTTAAAAGAAACAAATTAATATAATAAGCGTTCATATCTGGACCTGTTATGAAGATAGCATAGGAACCAGCCCTGCTGTCTGAGTCATTTTTTTCATTACATTTTTGTGGAAGCCACAATGGCCAGCTGTATGAACTCACAGTAACAAGGCACCAACAGCCAGAAATCTGCCCTGATGACAGAGAGGAAGCATAAAGAATAGTTGTCACTAGCAGAAAAAAGAATGAGGGGAAAGGAGCTGCAGGAAATACTAACTTCTTACAGGGGTGCAGTTCCAGGATGGGATGAGAAAATATCAAATGAAACACAGTCACTCAGTTTGTGAGGAGTTTGTAGGTATCAGTGCTCTCAACTCAGTTTGTGAGGAGTTTGTAGGTATCAGTGCTCTCACACCTCCTCTCCAAGAAGAAACTCCAAAACAGGGAAATAGTTGAAGTGGAATTGCAGAACGAGTGGTGGTGGGGTTTATGGTTTTGTGTGTGGGTGTATGTGCACATGACGGAAGGATGAGTATAAATTCACAGCTGAACTGTCATTACCATCAGTTACCAAGCAAAACACAACAGGCACACTTCAGACAAAGCAGAGTTCAGTTTTCCATTCTTCAACCCGCCTCACAAATCTTCTACAATTGCCCAATATGTTTCTGCTGTTGTACATTTATTTAATAAAAGTAGGATGGGGCCTATAAATTGTAAGTCTCACAGTACTGTTCTGGATTTTTATGTGAGGAATTAATGAGGGTGCTTTTCCTTTAAAACAGAAAAGGGTTTGGGAGAATTTTGAAAACCTGAAATTCAGTTTAGAAGCCCAGAAAGCAGAGAATCTCTTTATATCTGAAGAGGAAAAGCTCAGACTTTTAGGTGAAATGTACTATTTTTTGGGGGGTATGTAAAAGATACATGGCATCAATTAACGTTTTAAAGGCCAAACAGTGTGGAAGGAGCAATAGAAGGATCAGGAAAAGAATTTAATTGCTTCAGTGTTTATTCAGATGATTTAAGATTATGCATTGACTACTAGCATAACTACTGTTAGTCACTGGCCACTGAATCTACATACAAAATGGAAAACTAACATGGTTATTCAACTTATGTAGGAATTATCATCACCATCCTCAAAATGGAAGTAGAAGAGAACAGCAAGGCTAAAGTTTTCAGATGTCAAAACAGAAAATGAATATCACTGAATTATTTGCTGTCATTCTTTAACATTCCATGGATAAACTGAATTTTTAATTTCCTTTTGCATTTGGAGGACTCAAATCATGCTAAAAACAAAATACAGTTGTTTGCTGTTACATTGCAAATACTGTAAAACCCAACCTTTCCATGCTTTGTCTTGTCTGTTTGGTTACTGAAAAGGCAGAAAAGCTGGCACATTTATGACTGGAACATATACCTCAAAAAAAAAGCTCTTTCTTGCTGTACAAGGCTCTAGCTGTTCATGGTCGTGTTCATGTTCTACACCATAGCAATCTCATAAAAACTGATAATTTGAAAAGAAGCAACAGCATTGAAAAGCTTTAGAAACTAGGTTAAAAATATGAGGCTCCAGGGACTCATCTTATCCTTGTAAAAATGTACTGTGTTGCCAGTGTCATGAAGACTTTCTCATCTCCATATGCACCACCTAAAACATACTTGTTTTTATTCCCAGGAGACCAAAAATGAATAAAGAAAGAGGCATTTTGTAACACAAACTGAAAATATGAATTCAGTAATCAGACTGTGAGATAGTTAAATATGTGTGACTTCTTGAGTATCAAAAAAGCTATGTATAAAAATAGGTCAGTTTCCAAGACAGCATAAAATCACAAATTAGTAAATGTCAAGACGGGTAAGAGAGATATAGAAATTGACACTATCTTGTAAACTACAGAAAATGTGCAATTATGCAATATAAAGCATAAAAGGTGTCAAAGGATGTGTGATTAGAAGATTTCTTTAGAGAAGCAAATAATGGTTTTGATGTAATTCTTGCATTACCTTACTGTGCAACACCTCTAACAGACTCTTCATAACACTTTCTATTGCTGAAATGTTACCAAATGTAAAAGAAACAACAGAAGAGTAGAAGTACCACATAAAGTTTATCATAATTGTGCAAGCATCGATTAAATTATTTTTTATACACAAGTGAGCATTCTGCCACTACTCATAATAGAACTTAATATAACATAAGCCCAGATGCTTAGGGATGGTAAGCCAGATAAACAAAACTGTTTTGGCTTGGGTTTTTTTTCCCTTCACAGTGGTAAGTTACAGAACTGTTTCCTTATCTGGAATGACGTGAATATTTATTATGTAGTTACACTACTTCCAAGTAATATAAAGCCCTGAAACAGCACAGCTCAAAAACACAAAAGTCTAAATTGATCATTCATCCACAACGATTTATAGCCAGGTTGGTAGATATTTACATAGAGATATTTACATTGAGATAAACAAGTCAATTGACCTACAGTTTTTAAGCAAATAATACAATGAATTTCTGAACGCAGAATGAATTCAGAGAACTTAATAACTGCATCAGTTATATGAACCTTTCTACCCTGAGGCTTGATCCTTTAAAAGCTAAAATACACTCACAATTTTACACAGGTGAATATTTCTAGCCAAATGGAGTGCAAATTTAAGTCAGAAGAATTGAACAGGTGGTCTAAGATGTTTAAAGCAGGTTTCTGTGAGTTCTCCATGTACTAAAAGAGAAAGGGCCAAGAAGGGCCTTTAGTTGATAACAGTAATAAAGTAACTAATTTGTTAGCATTATTTCTTTAGGTGTTTGTATGCATGATATCTGTTTGCCACCCACTAACTTTAGAGTAGAAACTGATCCAAATGCATCTGAGCAGTAAAAAGTAGAAAGATAATGAGCGTCCTGAAGCCATATAAACTGAGCACTTTGGTAGAGAAGAGTGAGGGATTCATATTCCAACATCCACAGGAATAAAGTGGCAAGGACTGAGTCATTCTCTCTCCCTGAAGCCTGGTTGTCCAGAAAACATACTCAGATGACACTAAATATCCTTACGTATGTAGGGGGGAGGTGATCAGCAACAGCATATAAAAGCGAGTTAAACACAAACCAGTATAAACTCAGATACAGTTAGACCCAATATACATGGAAGAGTTGTCAAACTAAGTGTCTATACCTACTATTCCCTTCAAACTCAAGAGCAAGCTGTTCAAATTAGGACGGATTGGCAAACTCAGATGTTTACCATTAATATAAGAGTCTAATTCTAAATATCAGCGACGAGGTCAGGGCTAGGTCAAGAATGAATCATTACTAAGAAAATGCACATAGTCGCTGTCTTTGGCATTTCTTGTTTAGTTTTCTTTCTTTTAAATAAGCAACAGGGTTTATGACAAAGTCATCATTGACTGGAGGTTTTAAAATATGCCTTATCAAAGCGAAAACAATTTATTTTGTTTCTGACATTATTTCATATGGGAAAAATGATAATTAGCTGTACCAAATTATCACCTGTCTCAGGATACCAATTTCAGCTGTTGTTGAGTGTTTGTCTCAGTTGGCCTTCCTTTCCCACATTCTGTGAGTGACAGTTTTTAAATTAATAGCAACTTTATGTCATACATAAAAGACAACTGAAAAAATAAAAACCGCACAAACGTGTTGCTGGCTGAAGAGTTTGACCGCACTGTCATTCAACATAAGAGCAGTGTAAAGCTTGCACATCCTAAGAGTATCAAGAAATTCACCATTTCTCACACCTCAAAACCATGCAACAATAACTCATAGCTTAAATCAAGACACTTGAAGGCGTTCTCACACAGTATTTGGCACAACAGCCTAAAATATTGAGTTTCTCTGTTTTTAGTCAGGTTGCTGAAGAATGAAATTCTTTTTACCACACAAAATTGAAGAGTTGACAATATACTTTTTTGTTCTACTTTGGTGTCTTCAGCCTCTGCAATGGTTTTAATTTATTATAACATTTTCAAGGGCTACATTTTAGCACTGAGTACCCTAAGCACAATAACACAAAAGCCTGCCAACTCTAATTCATTTCAAATGAATTAAATATTTCAAATAATTTCTTTGTGTTTTTCAGGTGTAACGATGCGTGTGGCTTTCAAAACAAAATAACTCAGGATTTTGTGATTCTTAAGCAAGATTTTAATCAATGGATATTTTTTGTCCAATGTGCAACAGTCAGGGTTGGACTGGAATAGTATATAATCAGGTTTAATGCTAAGTCTGAAGGACTTCACAAAAATCTTGCATTCATTGTGGTAAAAGATATTAAAGGCAGCGATCTAAGGAAAGAAAAGAAAATAAATTACAAGATTAATCAAAAAAAATGAAAGTAGATCAGAAACTTCCTAAAACAATCAGAATCTCTATGCAAAAACTGCCATGGAATGCCCTAATTGGAACAAACTTTATAGACCTGATTTATTTTTTTTCTTCTCCTTAGGGGAAGAATGTGGGATGAAAAGTACTGAAGTAAAAGCCCTGATGTGACTGAACTGCCTTCTGTGGCTTTCCACTTCAGCCACTAAAATGTTAAGGATTTTATTCCTGTTTCCTCTCATTCGCCCAGTGTGTGCAGCCACAGTTTTGCACAAAACATTGAAAGTGCACATTGGCCAGTAGTAATTAAAAAAGGTGCTGACAAGAGAAATGTCATTTATTATGCTATGACAAGAAAAGGAAGTCTGATTACCTAGCCAGAAAGACAGTTTAGAGTAATACCATGCCAGCATTCCTTCCTTTATAGTGAAGAGGTCAAAATACTTCTAATGGATGGATCTTGACTGTGTCCCTTGTGTCCCTGTGTCCCTGTCTACAATGGCCAAAGAGGAAGCCACTTCAGCCACTTTCTCCACTACCTAATAGGAAATTTTATACAAACATCAATATGATTTTTATTTTAGCTCCTTCATGACAAAGGGCACATATGTGATACATATTGGTTGTGCAAACTATTCTACACACAGCACCAATATGGGTCACATGGTGCTGCGTTAGCAAAACTGTAACCAGCTTGTCCCTCCATTTGTCACTGATGAGGCCACATCTGGAGTGCTCTGCACAGTTCTGCACTCACTCAGCATAAGAAATACACTGACTTGCTGGAGCAAGGCCATTGGAGGGCCACAAAGCTATTTATGGAGCAGGACTGCCTGCTGTAGGAAGAAAAGCTGAGAGAAGTGGGTTTTTTAGCTTGGAAAGAAGTCTAAAGGGTGGGAGTTTATAGAGAGGAAAAGAGCAAGGCACCTCTTGGAGATGTTCATTGAAAGGATGGGAGGCAACAGTCACAGCTGCAAAAAAATGAAATTCTGGTTATATATTAGGGGTGAGGCTGATTAATGGTAATCACAAGGAGGCTGATCAAACACTGAAGCAGAGGCCAAAAGTACTTATGAAATCTTGGTCCTGGGAGGTGTCAAATTTAATAATGCTCAGCCCTGCCTTGAACAAGGGTTGAAGTAGGTCATTTTTGGGCATCCCTTCCAACACAATATATTTTGCATAGTGGCAATCAACAAACAAAAGAGGTTTTGTCAATCAGTGTAATTATGCATAGATATTTGGTGTGACAATCTTCCACTTTAATCCCACCCTAAATCACTTTCAAAATGTGAATTCTAAATCAAATCAAGACTTTGAATAATTTCAGACTTGCCCCACATTAAGTATATAGTGCTGTGTTATCCATCAGACTGCCAAAGCTTGTAAATCTTGTCAAGTCCATACATGATTTAAACATGCAAGGAGTTATGATCTTATCAAACACCATACACAGGACCTAATAATAAAGATATATTAATCAATTTAGAAATCAAGATCTGGTTCACTTGTCTTATGTTTTCTAGACACCATGTTCCCACTGTGAATTGTGTGAATCTAAATTTAACAAAGCATCTTCTTAATAGGCAGAAATAATGACACATGTCTGTTCTGGTCTCATGAAAGCAGATCTTTCGGCGTTGAAGCTGGAATATTTAATTAACAATAAATACCACCACAGGCCTTTGAAAGAGAATCTTGTTTCATTTCCCAGTTAGTTGGGTAGGGTTCTTTTTACTTCAATTTGCCTGGCAGTTCAACAAACCATCTTCATCCTAAACTTGTTCTTCACATTTTATATCTACAAATGTCCATCCATTCCTAAATTATTGCCCAGGCTTTTATGAATGACTCATACAGAAGGAACATCAAGCATATGCATTCATTTGTGCTGTTTTATGAAGAACTACTTTGTTGGATGTTGGCATAAAACATTTGTGACAACCTGTTAGAAAATGAAATTTGCCCAACAAAGTTCACATAGAAGAGTCTATTACAATAGTCATCAACACAGATGAAAAACAAATCACACCAAAACAAAACCCATATGGAATTCTTTCATATATTTCAAGGAAAGGAAAACTCTTTCAAGTCTGTAGGTCAAAGTCTACATATAGGAAGCAGCATGTCAGGCAGCATAAATGGTGCAGAGATTCAGAGAAAGTTTCATATTTCTCCTCTCTGCTCTGCTGATCCTTGGTTACTTTTTTCTTGACAAAGTGATGTAATGAGTTGTTGGGGGAAGGTACAGCAATAAAGGAAGGATATGAAATAGGACTCTGCCGAACAGAGCAAAACAAAGGAAATATTCCCTACACCTCAGTAACCAAGCTGGGACCATGCTATAACAGCACTTGTGCTACAATAGGTGGTTTTATGATTTCACACAACTTTTTGGTCTTACCCATAAAATCACAGATGCCAAACTGGTCCTCAGCCTAAATTATAGATATACACAGTTGCTGAACAGGCCTGACTTTGACTACTGTAAGACCAGAACACCTCTCACTGGATTGCAGTACATAGCACACAAAAAGAATAGAAATATATGGGCTCCTCAAACCACATTAATTCTTAGAACAGAATGGTGCTTTAAACATTTATTAGCTATAATACAGTCTTTTTACAGCTTTCCTCTTTTTACATTATTCAGAATAATGTACAGACCTAGAGGGATGATGAGCACTCAGACCAGTAGAAAATAAACTATACATGCTGTCAACTGCCAAAAAATTTTCTCTATCTCTTCTCTGTTTTAAGTCACAGTAAAGATGAGTTTTCATGGTCACTTACATTCAATTTCATGTCTACTAAAGGTAAAGGTTTAAAATGGCATTATACTCCAAGACGTTTTCTAACTAACAGACCCCCACCAAAGTCAATTAATATTAGACATACAAAATCATAATCCTTTCTGTATCAGTACAGAGAAAAAGCTGCATGCTATTTGTAGCATAATTTACTATATTATTCTAGTATGTTTAATCAAACTGTGTTGAATTCATTTGGAGGGAAAATAATTAGGAGATTTTTTTTCCTTTACACAATAACACAGAACATGCAGGCATATAAGAACTTGGTAAATCACACTTCTTTTGCTGTGATATTTACTTTGACAGTTTATAAAGAGCACAGAATGTATTTATTTGCTCTCACACATTAGTTCAGACAAATACATAATTTTCTTTCTTATATAGTGCTGATCTGTATCTACTGAGCTTCAGAAAATATACAAATCTAATCAGGCTGCATGTCAGTAGTTAAAAAATGCTACAGGCCACTGTTACAGTGTTGCATCAATACTGATATAATAAAGCTATAAAGTCATATCAATACTAATATAGTTTTTTTTCCTGAAACAACATGGATTACACTACACTAAAAACTCAAATAAATTGTATTTCATATTGTCTGAGTTAACTCCAATGCCACAATCCTACCAGTTGCAAATGCTGGTCTTCAAATTTATTGAAATCAAAGTGGAAAAACTGTTTTTACCACATCGTAAAATTGTCATTCATTCTTGTCTGTATGACAATCTTTTCTTCAAGAGAAGATCACACAAAAAATATGTAAGAAATTTCAAAGTATTCTTAGGGTTTCTTACAGTGGTCCACATAACATGGCGTTGTGACTGTCATAGGTCATACCTAAGTTAAAAGAATTCTCTTAATTTCCTGATTTGATTGCACAAGCAAACAACTCATAGAATGAAAGAAAAGAGAAACCTTAAATGCAAGACTTAGATCACCACTTCTGAAATGGCATTATAATGTACACAGTGACACTTTCAAATTTAAACAAATATATGTTCATCAAACAACAAAACAGTATCAAGCAACAATACATAAAAGCAAAGAACAAGTTAACTTTTCCTCTGGTTTCTGACATGCATAAAACATCAGTGAAAAACCTGTAAAATTCAAAGAAACAATGTAAAATTATTATGAAGCAATGAATGGCTGTTCTCTTCATAGAATAACTAATGAGTCTGAACCACATCATAGTAACCGAGCTCTTGATGACTGACTTTTCTTTTTCCTATTTCATGAACAGAAATTTACAGTGGATTACATGGTGATTTAACTTGTACCCACAAAACCACTTCTTGCATTATCACAGTATTTTCCCAGTGCCGTCCCAAACTCCTAAGATCTACTCTAGTAAAGGAAGGCAGCTTGTAGAAGATATATTGTACTTAAAATATCCCGTAAAGAATGACAAAAAGAATTCCACCATACTATAAAGTAAATTCAGTAACCAGTATTACATGAAATGTATGGTATACACCTAATTAATAAGGGAGTGTATTATTTTAGCCCAAGAAATCTCAATCATGTATGTATTTTAGGACATATGGGTAAGCATAGAAACATGCATCTAGGTATAAAATATATGCCAAAATGTGAAGTTCCTAGAACTGTTCACACAATATACTTACTTGGACACAATATATTTATCACTAAAATAATACGGCTACTTGAGCTCTGCCACAGGAGTGAACCGAATGGCTTTACAAAGGATTAGTAAATGCAAATCACCCAAAAAGCAGTACTTCCCACATATTTTTAGACATTAAAGAAGTTGATATAAATTATGCACCTCTGTGATTCATCCAGCTTGCATTTATGCTAACCAAATCAAATATTAGAGCCTCCAAAACTCACAGGGTCAACTTGCAAATTAATGAGCAGTACGCTGCTATTTAGTACAATTAAATCACACACAAGAAAAAAAATAAAAAAAAAAGGTGAAAGTAAAGTTGCTATAAATGTTTTAATGGGTTCAGTATAAATTCCTTTGCAAGTCAGTAATGCTAAAATAAAATTTCTCAGCCATCAAATAACATAATGAAAACATTACTATACATCTCCACTTCTCTAAATAATCAGCATGTAAGCAACCAAAATAAGATTGCTCTTACTACAAGAATGGAAGGGATTTTAGAAAATATTCACTTCTATTGTGGTTGTAAGAAGTAAAATAAAATATTATGCGCCTGTTGATAGTGTGCCAGACATTTGCAGATAAATGATATGTCTCAGAAATCCAATGATAAAAAAGATAGCTAAAGGATTACCTCCTCCCAAGCACTGAAGTGAGCAAGACCAAAAGAGAAATGTTCTGCTGCCACTGCTTTGCGAGCTAAATATTCCAAGGTGTAGAGGCTTCTTCTGACACACCAGAGAAAGACTATGCAAATTGAAAGTATTAACAACATAACTAGTCCTCAGAGCACAGATGGTCTCATTACACTGGTGAAAAGCAAAGGTTGTGCTTAAGAGATAATGTAGAATATCAATACAGAACAATAATTTCAAATAAAAACACTCTACTGAGAAATTCCCTTCATAAGGAAGGGCTAAAGAACTTTAAATAATTTTGTAGTTCTCATATTTGTTTGCGGTGAGATTAATCCCCAAAAGATTTTTGTGAAATAGCAAAAAAAGTCCAATTTCTGCTGGTTTGTTACATGTTGTGTGGGCAAGAATGGGGGCACAATCTTAATGCATCGGTTTTGCTGTACATCTGAGAGTCATAGTTTAGTGTTCTAGCGCGCACTGGTCATCTATCGCTCAATCATGCAGAGGATGCCCTTCTTTCTCCAGAGACATGATATCCACTATTTGGACTGCATAAAAGGTATGGATTAAGACATTAGGACAGAGTGCTCTTGGGTGTAATCTGATTTGCATCACACTCAGTGAGACACCAGGAAATCATCATCACTATGACTATGATAATGTAGTACAAGGGAATCAGGAGGAGGTTCTTCTCCTGATTTTGGTTTCAGACAAGGGATTTCACAGAAAAAGAGGAGGACTGGGCTGAAATATATCCAATAGCTGTTAGATCATTTTGAGAGCTAAGGAATGAATTAAAATGCTTTGTTCATCAAATCCTTAAGGGCCTACTAATAAAATACTACTGGGAACATTACAAAGGTAATTTTGTGCAGTTTTAATTATATCTTCACTGCTATGACTAGCAGAAATAATAAGATTTTTACCCTTCTTAAAGATATACCTGGGCCCTATCACATTAGAGGAGAAGGTGTTGCATCTCTCACTTGTTCTGAGGAACATTAACGCCTGCATTTTAAAATACTCTTAAGATACCTTCTGGGAATTAAAACTGATGGAAAAGGAATGAGTCTGGCAAGGTGACTCATTGTAACATCAATGGAGATGAAATTTAGTCCAACACAGACCAGAATTCCTATGCATCTATGTATGAAGTAGAAGGTTTATCTAAGCTACAGAAAACATACACACCCTTCCAGCCTTTAAAAATCCATGCTTTCAGACACCATGAACTCCTGCAGCTCTTAGTTTACAAGTTTCATCATTAAGTAAAAAAAAAAAAATATTGGACCAATCCATCTTTCCTCATTTGTGAAAATGATTCTACTGTTGGGACCCATCAAGTAATGAAAATGTGAGAAAAGACTAGTATGTTGTTGCTGTTTTGCTACTGCAGAATTTGTGACTAAATTACTTCCTTTGTAAAGTGAATGGGAATCACTAGGTGATGCAGGGACATGAATTGTGACACTATTTTACTTAAATACTGTTAATATATAGTACTTGTTCATTGACATGTTTCCTAGAATGATGTCTCATTTTGGGTTCTCTGCTATATCTAGTTTTTTCGGAAATTCTTTACAGAAAATTGTCTCCATTCTCCATGGCATGAACATGTATTTAGCTGTCCTGAGAAACTACAAAAAACTTCAAGGGATTAAAAAATTTTAACTTGTTCTAATATTTTATCAAGTATCAGTAACATTAGAAAGATAGAAAGAGTAGAGATCTCAGGTTTGCCCTATGTGAATACTAAGGCACAGTTATGTCTGATCTCCAGGTCATGTGCACTTGGGGAAATGATGAAACAGTGATAGCAATTCTCACATTCACTTACCCCAAGTACAGATTCACCAGCTGTGACAATTTCTTTGCAGCTTTTTCTTTTTTAAAATTTCTTTTGTTTTTTTTCAGGCAGTAGAGCTAAGCAAATGAGATCTATAGCATCCTGTCCCTAGGGTGCAGGATTTTTACAACAAACTAATATAAACTATAAAAAATAATATGAAGAATTATATAGGAATTTTTTTCTGGAGTACATAGGGATCCTGGAAGTGAATGAGAAATTTTATTGTCCTATTCTTTGCATAAACACAGAAGAGAACAGACTGTCTACCCCAAACAGCTCACTGAAAAGGGCAAGCAGATAACACAGAAGCCTTCTTCAAAACCCATTTTGAAAGTTTTAAGACAAGATGTGAGAATTCAGCGACCTTATTG
This sequence comes from Oxyruncus cristatus, assembly GCA_013399855.1. NCBI lineage: Eukaryota > Metazoa > Chordata > Aves > Passeriformes > Cotingidae > Oxyruncus > Oxyruncus cristatus. The sequence goes on along the minus strand of VXAY01005790.1, from coordinate 579,678 downwards.
GTTGCAATCACACACAAGGGTGTCAAGAGATAAAACTAGTAGAAATTTTGCCTTTTTTGCTTAATATATGTCCAATTTCTCCTCCACTGTTGATCCTGTTGCCCCTTCAGACTGGTCTTACACTTCTCATAAGGTGATTATTTTCATCATCATTCTCTGATGGATTTTCACTGTTAGTGGAAAATGGTTCTCCATAAGTTGTAACTGACAAAACTTGATTTACATTACATGTTTGCACTTGAAAGGGCATACAAACCACACATGCCTCTAGTCTAGATTGCATGGCAGATCCTGAAAATCCGAATGCTTCACCTGAAACAATGAAAAGAGCATTATAAAGATCTCTGCACAATTCTACAGGGATTGGAAGGAGTGCATTGCAGGAGAGAGTGGCTGTCCCAGTGCTTCCAAGTTTGCTAAGAGTTGTCTTTTTCTCTGCCACCTGGGCCTTAGAGGATGGACCTTGTAGGAGCAGCTCAACTTTGGCTTAACCAGAAGGACATGTCATTCAGGGCTTAGTGCGATATGACAGGAACTTCCACGCTGTCAAATATGATTTGTGATAATCACTGTCGAGCCCAGTTTCCCATTGGCAAGTCTTAAGGCACAGATCTTTCTGTTAGTTTTCCTTTCTTTCTGTGTCATAATTCATTGCCAAATGAATGGAAGTTATTTTTTTACATTTAAATGTCGTTTGAGATGGTTAGAGTGAAGGTCAGATAGCCTAACCTCAGAAGAGATTTCCATTTATTTCATAGTGATGTATACCAGGTCTGGCACCTTAGTCTATCACGTGTCACTGACTACCATCAGAAGCAAGTCACCAGAAAGAACAGATGATTATTGATTACTTTTGTTTCTGCTTACCACAGAGTTGAAATCTTTCAGTATCTTCTTTCTTCCACAAGCCTCTACAGTATTTTCTCCAAGAACTTCATTGTGTAATCACTTCCATGATACTGCAGTTATCCTGCTGAACAATAGCTTAGAAATTAGACTACGATATGGGAGAGAATGATTTTTTTTTTAATTGCACTGTGCATCATTGTAACTATCAAGCTGCTTTTGTCTTACTGGGTTTTTTCCTCTCTTTACTTGTTAGCTTCCTTTCCAACTTTTTTAGCAACCACAATTTGAAATGTTCTAAATAAATGTTACAGCTATGTCAGTGAAACAGCAGGATTTTTGAGAACAAGGAATATATTTATAGAATTTAATACTTTGCCTTCCATGTTGCAAGTCTGCTAAGTTAGAATACCAGTGTTGTTAATGTTTAATCTAGAAATTACTCTAAAATGCAAAACTAAAATTGATGTAATTGAGGTGGGGGGAGACATAAAAAATTCAGATCTGTTAGCAACTGAGCCTGTTTAATATTTTTATCAATAATCTACATGGGGATCAAGTCAGTCAGTTTGCAGATGACACCAAGCTGGGCAGGAGTGTCAATCTCCTGGAGGGCAGGAAGACTCTGCAGAGGGATCTAGGTAGGTGTCTCGGTTTAATGAGATATAAGTGTTTTGCTAAGGAGGATAAGTTATGAGGAAGACCAAAACTCCTCCCTCTAAGCAATTGTAAATCCGAAATTAGGAGAGGCTCCAATTGAGAAAGTGTGGAGAAAGGAAAAATAACAGCCATTTATTAAAGTCTTTATGTGTATTGACAGAACAACAAAAGAACATGAAGAAAACCCCCAATTGAACAATAATCCTATACCCCAAAATCCCTTTCAATGAAAAGTGAACAGTTCAGTTTGCGCTTTTTGGTGCAATTCTAACCACAGCCAGCAGGGGGCGCTGTTGGATCTCTGGAGGTGCAGAGCCTGCAGTGCTCAGGGTTGGCCGACAGGGGGTGCTGTTGAATCACTGGAGGTCACCACGTGGGTACCCCGGGTGTGCTGGAGAAGCCGAAAATGGAGCCCTTCCCTCCCGCTCACCAGGAAGGGGAAAAAGGAGAAAGAAGGGTTCTTCCCAAACGGAACTCATGGTGTCTGCTGCTGGCCGTGTGACTTCCCCTTCCTTTGCCAATGTGCACAAAAACCGCTGCCAAAAACACAGGAGCAGAGGAGGGGAAAAAATTCCCTCCTTCCCAAGTAGTTCCTCTCTGATGAAGTCCAAACAGATCCAGGCTGGGGGCAGAAAACAGGGTGCAGGCATACCGGAGCCAGAAAAAAAAACACAGCCAGGCTGTCAGGCTGAAAATAAAGCCACCTCAGAGCTTTTCCAACCCACACCTTGCCTCAGTTCCAGGCAACAACGAACTGTGTGTCGTTTCCCAGGAGAGGGAAAAGAAAAGAAGAGAAAAAAATTCCTCACTCCTCCCCACAGACTTTCCAGGGCCAACAGCCTGGAATGTCAAATCTGCTGGACAGTTCTTTTGTGTCAGTCAAATACCCAAGGCAAAACCAACCTACCCATTCAATATCCCTCCCACACAGTGGGGCAGCACAAAGCGAAAAAATTCCCTATTTAGGTTTTTTAAAAGAAGTGAACCTATGACAGTAGGCTGGATCAATGAGCTGAAGACAATGGTATGAGGTTCAACAAGGCCAAGTGCTGGGTCCTGCCCTTGGGTCACAACAACCCCCAGCAGCACTACAGACGGGGGACAAAGTGTCTGGAAAGAGGCCTGGTAGAAAAGGACATGGGGGTGCTGGTTGGCAGCGGCTGACCATGAGATAGAGTTGTGCCCAGGTGGCCAAGAAGGCCAATGAATAGGTAGGCCTGGATTGGATTGGCAATACCGTGGCCAGCAGCACCAGGGAAGTGATTGTACCACTGTACTGGGCACTAGTGAGGGTGCATCTCAAGTACTGTGTCCAGTTCTGGGCCCTTAACCACAAGAAAGACATTGAGGTGCTGGAGTGAATCCAGAGGAGGGCAACAGAGCTGGGGAAGGATCTAGAGAATAAGTCAGGTGAGGAGCAGATAAGCGAGCTGCAGACATTCAGCCTGGAGAAGAGGAGGCTTAGGGGAGACCTCATCAGTCTCTACATCTCCCTGAATGGAGGTTGTAGCCAGGTGGGGGTTGGCCTCTTCTCCCAGGCAACCAGCGACAGGACAGGAGAACTTAAGCTGCACCAGGAGGGTTCAGGCCAGACATCAGAAAGAATTTTTTCACTGAAAGGGTGGTTATACATTGCAATGGACTGTCCAGGGAGGTCATGGTGTCACCATAGCAGAAAGTGTTCAAGAAACAGCAAGGCATGGCACTTAGCGGTCTATTGGTTTAATTGTCGAGGTGGCAATCAGCCAAAGGCTGGGCTCAGTGATCTTGGGAGGTCATTTCCAACCTAAATGGTTCTGTGATTCTATGCTCTCTGCAGCTACCTCGTCTATGGCAGCTAGTGACAGAACACCATCCTCCACATACCTCTGCTCTTGCCTTCAGTTAGTTCAACACTAATTGCCTGGCCATCTATCAAGAGCGGGTGTCCTAAACAGCATGTTTAAAGCAGATTTCTCTACTAGAAAGAAAGGAGAGCTTTAAGTCTTGTTTGTACTGCATTATAACTCATAATAAGTGGAAATAGGTTTTCATTTCTCAGTATCACATGAGAAACTGTAAAGATGATAACCTATAGGGCAGCACTCTTCATTTTCTTCCATCTAGATTTTGTATTGCTGCCTGAATACAATCTTTGGGATGCCCAGAGACAAAAAGAATACTTACAAATGTTTCTAAAATCACAAAATACAGACACATCACTCATACTAAAAGCAAGAGCGAGTATGATATGTTAGACAAGTTGATTTGATCTTTTGGAAATGGCTTAGTATCTAAAATTTTGTATGCCATATATGAAGAAATAGTGTCAGCAGGATATTGAAAACCACAGAAAGCTCTGTAGGAAACATTAGGAAAGAACAGGGCAACTAAATGAATACCCATGGAAAATAGATACTATAAAATTGGACCCCTGCTGTATCAACCTTTGTGGATGATATTGCCAATTTGTAGAACAGTAGCTTTCAGGGGTTTGGGTAACCAGAAGTTATATGGAATATTGCTTAAGTCTCTATTTTTGCATTGGAAACTACAACACTTTCAAGTATAATAGAAATCACTCTATCTTCCTAGTATCCAACAAAATTGTTGTCTCAAACTGCATTATCTATTTGGATTCACAGTAAAATTGTTGAAAGATGAAACAGTGCAGAAAGCATCTGTCAGCTGAGACTGGGGATTAATTGACACAATTTTCTTAACGTATTTTTACACTTACATCTCATGTGATAAAACAGTACATCTGTTGGACTTATTTCCTTACAGAATAAAAATAAAAGGGGATAAAAGCCACATAAATATAAATATAAATATAAATCTGAAGTGAGCTGTATGGGCAAATATAACCCCTTAGTTTTAGTTCCTCAATTTCTTTATGTTCAACTTATAGTTCTAAATAACATTCCATGATTGTTGAAAACAACTTTCACAAGCTTTTCTGGACTATTAAGTTGAAAGTTCAAAATTTAATACGCTGAAATCATAAGAAATCCTTCAAATTTTAGCTCGTATGTCTTCCCGATGAAAATTTTTTTGCTAAGGAATTTTGAAAATGGTAACTGGCAAAAGCTTGAGGTTGGAAAAGACCCTTTCTATCTGTTAGTTTCAAGTTCCTCTAAAAAAATGAAAATGAGAACTCTTTAAACAGCAATGTGAGAAGTTCACAATCTCTTGTCAAATGCTGGCTTCAAAGAAAATTGCAACTACCCAGAAGGATTTTTTCCACCAATCTTTTATTTAGTAAGCCTGTTGAGTAAATAATGTCATATCACCCCTCTGTCTCCGAGGGACCTGTAATTCTAGGATAAGCAGCCACTTCATTTTGCAGGAGGTTTCTTTTTGGTTTCAGAAATCTGTTGCAGCATGCTGATTGATTTGCGCTCAAATGTAATTGTTCTAAAAAGCAATGAAACCCTGACTCTTAAAAGATACAGATAAAAGCAGTTTCCAAACCATGCCTACTTGACATAAGACAGCCCTGAACTTCAACATGAAGAGTAAAAGGAGTATCATTTGCACAAAATGTAAACAGCTAGGATACATTTAGCAGGTCAGAAAACTTGGGTGCTACTCCGCTTGGATTAATGATATACAAATAATGAGTTGCACTTAAAACAGCTATGTTGTCAAAACATTGCTCTTTTAATCCTTGATAAATTATGGGGTTTATGAAAGCAGATTTTTGCAGATAATTGAAGATTATTTAAACATATGTGGAAAGCAGATTAAGTGCGAATCTACTGCCACTAAAGTAAACCCTGTGTCTGTCATGAGTCTTTGTACTTCACCATTTCATAAATCCTGAGCTGGCTGTGTATATATTTTTACTATAATCTGCTTTTATTTTATGTCTAGACTTTTCACAGTAAAAATGCCAAACACAAACTCAGTTTTAAGGTCTTTTCAGTGCATCAGATCACAATGCATTAAGTTTTAAAACAAACCAAGTAACTTCCAGATTGGATGACCTATTTTCACCCCTCTCTACCTGTCTTAAGTGGGAAATACAAGAAGAGCATTCCTTAAGGATGTTTACATAGGTCCTGTGTTAGCACGGTTGTGTCTTATTTAAAGGTGAGTGGTATTTCTTCTTGATTTTACAAAAAAAAAAAAAAAAAAGTATAAACATCCTACTGCTTCACTTGAATCCATCTCGAAGTTACAAGAACACAAAAATTTCTAATAACTTGTTTTAAAATCTATGTATTATTTTCTTCTTCTTTTTTTATGATGGGTGAATGTCTTCTTGTAGTTTATTGATGAAGTTCCATGACTTGAGGCCAACTGCAATTAACTCCATATTTAGGCATTTAAAAAAAAAAAAATCTAAATTTTTATGATGTTAAATAAAATTATATTAATAATTAAAAGTATAATTTAATAGTAAGTGTTCTTTGGCTAGCTCTCCTTTTTCTGCCTACCCTTCCACAGGCGTCACAGCCCTTTTTATCAGAAAGAGCACTAAGAACCTGTTGTGAAACTGTGTCTTGTACTTGGAGTAACAGCAGCTGACAGGTAGGTGCTTACAAGGTTGAAAAGCTGTCCACCAAGCACTTCCAGTAGAGCAGCTCCATTTCTGTTTGACCAGTGTCAGCCAGAGCCATGGGCAGGAGTAAATCAAAAGAAGTGAATGTGGAGTCTGTAATTAGTAATGCCCACGAAAACCATCAGCAATAATTCTGGCCCAGCAAAAGAATTAAGGGCTGAGGAATGAAAGGATTGTGTACAGGGCCATTTTAAATTCAAGTATACTAATTCATATAACATTTGAGTTTTTTTGCAAACCAACACACACAGGGCTGCTGCTTGCATTTCCTTACCAATTCTCAGTTTTGCCTTTGCCAAAAGTTGTGTTAATGATACTTTGCTTTTTGCTGCCTGTAGTTTCCTGATAATGCGAACAGAACAGACAAATCAACTTCCTAAATCTAATAAAATAAAATACCCCAAACATTATTCTCCTAAAATCTCTGCAATTAAGAGGTGCGCCTTGAGTAGTAAAATATTCTCTTCTTGGCATCTCTCCCTATCAACTTTGTGGGCTGCCAACTTCAGTGACTGGTTTGTTGCCTTCATTGCCAAATCAACATCGTATGAATCTACTATATGCCAGTGAATAAAGACAGAATTTATGTGAAGATAAACAGCCCTGTGTCTGATTCTTAACAGTGATGATAAAGTTGTGGGCAATATGAAGGGGGCAATTGGCAGACCCAATCATTTTGTAAATCAGAATACAGGATAAAGGATTTGTATTGTTACTGCTGTATCTTTGACAGTACAGAATGCAGTCACTGTTCAATGACTTGGCCAAAAGATCTTCTCATTGTAGGTTGCAAACCAGACACAGTAACACATAGATAAGGAAGTCAAAATAGTTCTTTTCTGCTGGGAGTTGGTTTTGTTTTCAAAGTAGGTTTAGGCAATGAGACACATTCTTGCCTTCAGACATACAAAGTGGTCTGTGCATTGAATACCCTCTTTTTTCACCATGCAAGACTATTTGGAATCCCTAGGTGGGGAAAAAATCTAGATCAGTGTAGCAACCACTACTATCTCAGCTGGTATAATGTTCTCTAGGAATAAAAGGTGCAATGATTCACTAATTGGGAAAACTGCAGTTTCAATCCTTAAATTTCCATTATTTTGCTGCATTTTTCACCTGCAGCTCTCACCTTTGGGATCCTGAGAGAGTAAGAGAAAGACCACAGCTGTGATCTATATTCTCCACAGAATAGTCTAAATAATTTATCGTTATGTAGTGATAGAGTTACACCCCATCAATTCTTCAGATCCACTGAAGTCTGCACATAACTTTGTTTATCAGAGAATTCCCCTTGCATTTACGTTCATGAATCCAGTCTGCTTTTACCAAAATTGAGGGAATACTTTAAAAAAATACAGAGGTACTCACCTAAGGGAAAGTAAGTCAAACATCCTTCATTGTGCTTATACTGCATCTTGATGGTCACTTTCTATTTAAATATTTAAACTAATTGTCTGACAAAGCCTTGAAAATTTTGATGAACAGTTTTGAATTGTCTCCACATCCTGCCTTGTGTGCAAATCATCACCTCCAGATTTTTCCAGTTTTCCAAAACCTGAGCAGTACCTAGTTTGATTGTCCATTAGAGCCTCCCAGCATTTGGAACATTTTCTCAGATTTAGTTGAATCCCTTGTGCTTAACAACCATTCCTGAGTTCCTCTCAGCAGAACCATCCCAGGGAAGCTGCTTCCTCCAAGGCAGAGGGGAAATGAAACCTGCAGCTGCAGCAGAGCAGCTGATTCCCTGTGGCAAGAGGAGGCAGAGCAGTGGGAACTGTTGGACTGGGCAATGAGGGGCCTGTGGGAAATTTTTGGGAGATGCTTGAATTTTCTCTCCTCTTAAGCTCTTTTTTCCCCTTTGGGCTCATACTTTTTTCACCATACTAGTACAGTCCACTTCTTACCTTTGTTCTCCAGGTACAAATGAGGATTTCATCACTTTCCAAATGCTTACCTATTTCCACCGCACAAGAAGTAATGCAATTGCAGTGAGATTTCCACTGTTCTTCTTTTAAGTTATAAAATCTTCTTCACCCTAGCATGACTTGTATCTGCATTAGGATATCTGCACTGATCTAACCTACTGCTGTAGCAAGACTGCCACAAAAACTGCACTTATAAAACATAATTACTGTAACGTGTGAAATTTTGAATATTATGTCCACAGAAATGTTGTTAGAATGTATTTATATATTCTTTTATGGTTGGGGTGAATTTATTTGTTAAGGACCTAGAGAAGCTTCTTACAGTGAATGAAATATGTGATGTAGAGGATCTACATCTAGAGGATGTATGGGTAGGATTGCAAAGCATGCAAAAAACATAGGAAACCTGAAACACCTGAGTTGTCTGAGGCTGCAGGATCACAGATTAGCAGTATCTCCACAGTGGTGTTGCTCTCAGACCTTACTGAAGGCTACATCAAAAAGGATCTTCTCCAGGTAAAATAAAACTCACCTTGTTTTCCCCAGATTAAAAATTCACAACAGGCTTGTTTGATACAGCAGTGAAATTATGCCAGTAGGCAAAGGGGGATTAGACTAAAATAAACCAGAAGTTTCTCTCTAATTCTTCTCTGTAGTTAGTTAGATTATCTATTCCAACTGAAGCTTTCTCAGTCTGAAAAAATTTTATATTTTTTACCAGAACATATTTGTAGTGTGCAGAAAATTTTTTTCCAATATATTTACTGAACTTATTTCTGCAAAATCATGTAGTTTAAGTAGACAGTTAATTTTTAATTTGAATGCTCAGATGTTTACTAGCATGACATTTTTTTTCATTTTTGAAACTCATAAATTCTACTTGCATGTTTTTATCCTATTTGCTTTCAAATAGACTTTCACTAGATGATGTGAAGTTCTTCCTCATTGTTTAGATGGTCACTCGGAATATTCGGGGCGTGGGGGGAGAATGGCATCAAGCTGCTGGTATCTGCTCCTAATGTATCTTCTACGCGCTTCAAAAACAATTACTGTGTTCCCAACCCGTGCAAGATCCAGTATGACAGGTAGAGAGGAAGAATAAAGCATCTGGGAGCAGGAGGAAAGATGAGTAAGGTAACGCTTTCAGTGACAAGTACCTACATTCTGCCCTTCCCTGCCTCAGGTGCCTCTCACTTTAGCTGCAGCACAGCCTTCCACAGCTCCATATCTTCTGCCCTTCACTCTCCAATGAGCCCTTCACTTCTCTAAAGTTATTAACACTTTTCCTCAAGTCTCAGTATTACATTTAAACATTCACTCAACCATACACATACACTCAACGAGTAGAAACAGCCACTCCGCACATCTACAGCAAATTATTCTGTCTTTTGGTGGGGTTGCCACAAATGATTTTTCTTTGATTGACTCATCTCCCACTTCTTAATTCCTGAAACTCCTCCTGCCACCCAAAGAAAAGGACAAGGTACAAGTACCAGACATGCACCCATGCTGTTCTTTCTCCCTTCAGCTCTGTGCCTAATCCAGTCAATATGAAGTGGTCTGCTGACCATTTTTATTAGTGTGCTTAACCATGACACAAGTGCTGTGTGTATAATAAATGGAAATTCTTTTAAAAATTGTTATCCTAAAGATATTAAGCTCAAATATCTCCTCCTCTCTTGTTTTTCCCTTTCTTCTTAGCCTTCCTTCACCTTCCCCACTCTTTCCACAGGCTGACAGGAAGGACAGCTTTTGAGGGGACATATTAGCACATTTTTCTGGCAAAGTCAGCAGCTGTGTCTCCAGTTACTCATTTTATTTTTTTTTTTTTTAATAAGCCATATTTCATGCCAACAACATAACCAGAAGGTCAAATTCCTCAATTTTAAAAAGCACAGTTATATGGCATAAAACTTAATAATCATCAATACATCAGTACATTGAGGGGTTGGTTCTCTACAGTGTTTTGTTTCCTCTTTACTTGGGTTTATAATTTTCAACAGGGTAGAGACTTGACTAACCAGGCTCCTGAGATTTTCTGAAAATAAACACATAAAAAAAGTGGGTAATCAAAGATAAAGTTGTGTCTAAGACATTTCCAAAAATGGTACTACATGGAACAAGAGATTTTACTTTTTAATAGAGAGAGACAGATCACTACTGCATTACAGACTCTTGGTTGGGATGTGTCTATGTAACAAACTGCAGTGCCAGGCCAGGTTCCTCCTGCTAGCCCTAAGGATGCCAGCTGGAGGCTGGCAGCAGACCAGCTGCATTAGCTGGGGTTTGTGGGGGCTAACAAGCTCCTCCCAGGGACAGGCTCTAAATGCCAAGGCAGGGCACTGCACAAGTGTGAGGCTGTGGCTTCCAGACTCCCAGTGAGTTCATTCAGGATGTCTTCGTAGGGCACTGCACCGCACTATGTTGACAAGTCTAAGTGGTTCTGCCATTTGGTCTCCTTATGCTTTGGAGGGAAAATAACACATAAAAGGGCAGACACCCATAAGCAGTGAACAATAACGTGCCAGCCACTCAACTGACCCATCCCATCCCACACTCCACCTGCACTCTGTGACAGAGCCACAATTAAAAGAGTACACAGGCACCAGTTACCAGAGAGGCACCAGTGTTTTAGACTTACAGCACACTGTAAGGATTTGGTTACATGTGTTTCTACTAACAGGATAAACCAGTGATTAAAAGTCATGCTTGAACCTTTACTGTCTTTTCTTCACAGAGAAGGAATTTGTTTACTAGCATTAAATAAGAATACACGCATTCAAATATATTGAAGTCGTTACAATTCTCTGATACTGTATAAAGAAAAAAAAGAGGCCCAATCTTTCTTGCCCTTACTCAAGTAATGCAGACATACTAATTCTTTCATTCAGAGAAGAATGAATTGGGATGACTGCAAAATTTTTAGGGAGCTATTCAACCAATAAAAAAAAAAAAAATAGAAAAGGAGAGACTAAAAGGTAAAACACATTTGATAGAAAGCATTCATCAAAGTGTGAGCTATGAAACACCTATTCTGTTATAAAAAAAATATATTTTTAAGACTTTGAAAAGTCACCAAATTTTGAATACCTTAATTTGAAAATTAAAATGGCATGTTTTTACTTCATTTCTGTTCTTCATTAAATCAGCATTTTTTTCCTATGGGAATTACCGACTTTTAATCCATAACTTACAGCTGAAATACATATAACATTAAAATTCAAATGTACCTTTATAAGTCCCCAGCAGTATCTTGTTTGGACTTAAGGAGCACTTTTACTCATCTGACATATATCCCATAGATAAGTATCTTCTCGCTGTGACAAATTCAAGTTCAAAATCTCACATTTGCAGCTTATCCATGATGCTATGATGGAGGAAAAATGAAACGTAGTAAGAACACACAGAAGAATCATACAGGTGTGCCTGCACCTTGACTATCTCACAGAATATGCCAAGTTGGAAGGGACCAACAAGGATCATCGAGTCCAACTCCTAGCCCTGCACAGGACCATCCCCAGGAGTCACACCACATGCCTGAGAGGATCATCCAACCTGGGTAGCCTGTTCCACCACCCAACCACCTTCTGGGTGAAGAACTGTTTTCTAATATCCAGCCTAAACCTCTCCTGACACAAATGCAGGCCATTCCCTGGGGTCCTGTCACTGGTCACAACAGAGGAGAGATCAGTGCCTGCCCTTCCCCTTCCCTTCACGAGGAAGTTGTAGACTGCAATGAGGTCTCCCCTCAGTCTTCAATGCAGAACCCCAAACCATCAGTTTCACTGGAAGAAGTCATGAACCTATGCTAAGCTTGGTTAAAATCTGGTCTGAATTTGCAATAAAATAATAAGCCAAGTGAGCTTGTATTTCATATTTTTGATGAACATTCAGAGATCTGGAGTTCTTATCTAACTCTTATGCTGATGTGAAGCTGTGTCATTCAAAAGAAACTAAGATTATGATACAGTCCAGATAAATGTCTTACTGAGGTATGCTTCTGCTGGTTAGTCGATGTAAGTGATCTATAAAAATAAATTTGCTCAGTTAAAAGTGGTTGGGGACTCTTAGCTGGCATCTTTTGGCTCTGCTAAGAAAGCAGCAAGCATGCCTTTCCATAATTTTATCTTTACCCTTTTATTTGCATTACAGTCGTGTCTACAAATGCTTCCGGGAAGCTGCTGTAGTCTAAATAAAGGTCTAGGGTTTCGCCTTTATTATTTCTGCTGCTAATGCACCAAATCAAAAATGAAAACAAATAGACTTAAAGGACTTATGTGAGTTGTAGAAAACAATGCCAGCATTAAGTTACTTTTCACAAAACTATGTTTCATTTTTAAACAGAGGCAGATAAGATCCCCACTGATGCTGAAGCCTATGACAACAGGAAATTCTACAAAAGATGTTGATAAATACAGCCCCATGTGTTGAGCTTCCCTGTCATCATACAGAATTATTTTTAAACATGCATATACATGTACATCACTATATACATTTTACTTTTTTTTTCCTCAGTGCAAGCTTTATGAAAGATTTACATAAAATTCTGTGAATTATGGTTAATTTACAGATGGGTCTGATTCTTTTTAACAGCAAAGATGAAAAGAAGTATCAAGGATACCATTATTCCCTTTGCAATAGTCATTCAATTTTCAACCATAAGAAAAATTCCGTATCTTAACCTGTGCAACGGGTTCCATTAGAAGAACAAGCTAATAGCATCTGATTCTCATTTAAATGAGGCATACAATTATGCCACAAACATCAAGGAGCAGAATGGGCTTGAGGATAGTCTTGGCCATTGGATACACTCTAAAATTATCTAAAATCTTAAGAACTGTAAACAGAGATGAGAGATTTTTTATATGTTCAGAAGAGCATAACACCACTGCCTTTATATGCAGCTATGAAGAGTCAGTGTATGCTCCAGTGTCTGAATTGGAAATGGCAACATTCATTCCAAATACAGGCAAACAGGATGGAAGGGAATAAACGTTGCCTTTTGTGACCTGTATCACACAATATGCTTTTTTATATTTTTACAGTAAACATACACACAAACAAAACAAAAAGAAGACTGAAAAGCAATGCAATTGAATTAACTACTTGCCCACAGGAAAGCACAAGTCTTTGACAACTAAGGACTTCAGATCTGGGGATCTGTAGTTCACAAAGAAGCACAGCTCATATTAAAGCAAATGAGTGCAGTGTGAGAGCCAAAGGACTGGAATATAAAAAGGAAAAACAAACAAACAAAAAAAAACCCCACAATTTCATGCCATTTTGAACATATAGAGTAAAATCTTACTGTTACTATTTGAGGCTGACAAAGAGCAAAGGGCAAATATAAGATCCCACAGCTTAGCACGAAACAGCCCGAAAGCTTTGCACTAATTGTGCATCAAAGACCCACTCAGTTTAGATTTCTGTGCCTCCATCTACTCAGAACATGTGGGGATGGCACCTGGATAATCATTGCATTCCTAACCTGGCAGCAAAGGAAGGGCAAACTCCCTATCGTTGACTGACACTTAGTCATGTCAGGGAGCCTAATTTGATCATTATCCATGTTTCCCACGAGAAAAAGGAAGAAAAACAAAAATTTGATTCTGGCTGCAAATGACACATAATTCCTGCATTTTGCACTTCAGTTTAGCAATCTTTGCATCTACAATTCTATTAAGAAAGAGCAACTGTATTACTTATGGTAATCTTGTTTTACCATTTTAAGTGACATGTAGTTTGTGTGGGTGCTTGTAGCTCTGCATACTTGTATGCAAACAAATGGAAGAAAAGACTGAATGCCTGCCAAACCGAAAAGGAAATAAACAGCAGGAAATTAAATGGGGTTTTCAGACTTCTAAGAAACAATTATAAGGAAGAAAGAGAAAAACTCAAAAGCACGAGAAAGCACTTAGTAACTCATGCTCCTTGGGACCTGGATCATGTTAAAGGATCTGTTCAGATGTATCCAACCTTATTGTATTATTGTAAATTCATAGATTTTTAAGGCCAGGAGGGATCATTAGTTATGATCATCCATTCTCATCTTACACAGGCTATAAAGAATTTCTGCCAATGAAGCCTGAATAAAACCTGACACTTAATGAAGCAGGATAACATCTTCTAGGGCACAGCTAATTTCCATGGGAAACCTTTTGTCCTGCTTCTTCTTGGGAAAACTATGCCAGCTGCGTATACTCTTGCGCACATTGTAACTATATGCATCACAGGGCTGTTGGAGAAATTCTCTCCCATGTTGAGTACCTGAAGAGAAACAGGAAGCAGTGATGAAGATCTCTTCAATGGCATAAATTTTATCCAATTCCAGTGCATATTCACATTAAAAACAGTAATCCACAGGGAAGTCAGCAATGACTTTCACTAGTCTTTGCAGGGTAAGAAATCAAAGGCAAGAAATACAAGGGCAAGAAATCAAAACAAAACAACAAAAAAAACATTTAAAATGAAATAATGAAAAAACTAATGCTCTAAAGCATGGATAGGAAGAGTCAGCAAATGAAAAACACTGTGTAACGAGCAGCCCAGCTGAGACACAATTTGGTGCTTCTGTTGCTAGGTCTGATACTCTCCTAACCACAGTGCTTTTCCCTTGCATGGCCTTTCTAGGTTCTCTGGTCTAGGTTCTCACCAAATTAGAAACCATTTTCTTGTCCAGCAGCCTCCTCTTTCATCAACAGAAAAGCCAAGAGGGGATTACCACACTATTGCTGGTCCAGCTTGAGTTTTGCACAGAGGTACAATAAATGACTTTTTTAAAATACCACAAATCATTGGTGAATTAACATCCAGAGATGTGGGAAGTTCTATTTAGCTTGAATGAACAACAAGCTTCAACATTTTGTTTCTTTGTTTCAACGTCCAACCCCTTCTTTCTTGGCAACAGAGCCTTCCTTAAACCTCCTTTAATTCAAAGAATAACAATCATGGCTATAATTCTCAAACCTACAAATCAGATGTAATATATAGCAGCTATATGATAGCTCAGGGTAGACTGATAAAATAGCCAATAGACAAAAGGTAAAGTTTACTCATAAACAGGGACAGAATAAAAAAAAGTATCTTGACTACTGAGTCCTGCTTCCTTCCTGACCAATCAGGAACCAGTATCACTCAGGAAAAAGGGTACAATAATTCCTCTGAGGGTCTGCATGGCAATTGTTTCAGTAATTTGCATTTTACCTCAAAACCCCACACAGAGGTCTACGTCACAATGACAGTAAGCACTCTGACTTTCTGTTCAAGGAAAACTACTTCACCTTGGAATACCAACCCCTACATGAAAGGGTTTTGTATACATGTAATATAGGCTAAATTTCTGTCTCCTATCTGAGAACAGATGTTATCCTGCTGTGAATAGAGGCAAAAAATCAGAGAGAAAAAAGAAAGAAAAAGTGACAAGAGGCCACAATAATTTTCTCCTAAACTGTGAAGGTTGTTCTTTCACCTTTGCAAATAGGTTGCATTTTTGTTAGCCTACTGTTACTACTCTGTGCTCTGCGTGTATCACATCAGGATTTTAAATATCCAGTACTGTATTTTTGAAATGTTTTGAATTACATTAATATTTTCACTGAAAAGCATGTCTGAAAACTGAGCTACTTCTGAAGCTCAGCATGGAAAGACTTCAAAAAACATTTATTCTGAAAGTAAAATAAAAAAGAAAAAGAAAATAGAAAAAGAAGCTGTAACCATCTAAACCCCGAATGTGTCTGTTCCATTTTCTCATGTATTTCATTACTGGTTTTTTTTCTTTCTGTCAGTGTTGCCTTAAAGTTTTTCTCTGGTTATTCCTATAAAAGACCCATCTTATTTTCCAGACAAAAAGTTACATCAGGACTATACTCAGTTCAGAGCTAGTGAAACTTTGAATATAAAAATACAAACTCTCATTTCTCTTAAAGCTCTTAATATTAGACTAAAGGTAAGTTTAATAAAGAGAAATTGCAAACAGGTTTACTGCTTGTCTTTCTCATTAGGGTGCGGTGAAAATTAATTCCTATGCAGAAAGTACTTTGAGATCTTTGCATGAAAGGCATTACTTTGGTTACGAGCAAACTAGTATTATTAAGTGTTATTAAAATAAATTGGAGGCAGAGAACATCACGAATGTTTCCCTGTAGGTTAAATCTCAGAACTGGTCTCTGTTGCCTTGTAGCTGAAGTTTAACCTTTGGAGCACCGACATCATATGCATCTCATTTACACTGCAGAGATAAGGCTCCCCTGGGCCTTCCAACATCCCAGCTGTGGCCTAAACACCTAGCTGACAGCCAAAATACTGTAATTGCCAAGGAACTTTGTAAGGCAATTTTGGACTACAAAAGGAAGCAATCATAATTTCACGTTTAAATTTGTTTTGCTTAAAGAATACATAATTGTGAATACACAGCCATGTGGATCAAATGCAAAATCCTCATAGTCTCAAAAGCCCATAACTTTATATTATGACCCTCAAATCAGTGTCTACCCATACATAAATTGAAATACTTTGAAGGTTTGGCTTGAAAGGAATGAATAGAAGATAGCAGAATTATCAGTTTTCTCTCCGATTCTTGCTGTTGGTTTTCATGCTTTAAGAGGCTAACTAAGGCTATTAAAGTGACAGCCCTGGAGACCTTGTGTAACAACAAAATAAGCATATCACAAAGCAGTATCAATGCATACTTGATAAATCATCAGTAGTGCCCACATGCAGAGGTCTGACAGGATTGTACTGTTCATGAATTTGTTGTTTCAAAAATCAGGCCATATCTGGACAAAGGTAATCATATCAATTTAAGTAACATTCATTCAGTGCCCTGATGTCCATCTGGATTTTGAGCTTTTAGGACTTAGGCTTATAAATACAAGACAATGGCCATAAAACCTGCTTAGAAAGGTTTTAACTGAGAATGGCAGCCGAAATAAGAATGTAGCTGACAAGAGCCAAGACATTTCAGCTATTAACTCTGACATTTTTTGGTTTTGATTAAGATGTCAAAAGAGGGAGAGAGAAACATTTAGTTTATAAAATTGTTACTATTGACATATAAAATTTTTAAAGCTTTAAAATATGTAAAGTGGCCAATAAAATAAAATTTGTTTTGTATTGTTCTCTTAAGGGTTATTTAGAAAGGTACCTTGGCATTGGCAAAACCGTGTATCCTCTTGAGAACACCTGTGAACTGTTGAGTTTAATTGGGGAACAGCTGGTGCTGATTGTGAGTTTTCTTGCTGTATCTCATTACTGGTTTCCCCTTTGCTCTTTCCTGATTCAGTGCTGCTGGTGTTCAGTGCTTAAAGAACCCTAGCAGAAATAAAGACAGTCAAAGAAAATAATTAAAATAGCTTCTGTGTGCATCTGTGTGCTGCTGAACTTTCTCAGACTTCTGCAGACGTGTGATGTACGTGGGTGGTGGTCTGAGAAGATCAGACATTGACTGGCAGTCCTCACAATATCTTTCAATCTCCATCTAGGCATCAACTTTTTCTGCAGAGGTTAGGAGAAGCTGTAATTTAAAGCTATTTATGGGCTAAAAAGCTCAGGGGAAAAAAAAAAAAAAAAGCACCCATAATAACCTTGTCATTTTGCAATGGGATATATTGCTCGCTCTCACTTCAATAAAATTACCAAGAAGTAATCATGTATGTCCTACTGCATTATCGTGCTAAGCAGTCTCAGGGCAAAGTTGCTGATCCTGAGAGCCAAACTGCCATCTTTTGCAATGTTTAGGAGAATTAGGAGTTCAGAGAGAAGACATTTTGAGTGCTGACCTTGACAAAAGCGGAGAAACTCAGGAGTGCACAAAGTACAAGAGTAGATGGCAGATGAAAAATTAGGTTTTCTGGAAAAGAGTAGTAAAAGAAAATAAAAAGCCCTTTGCAGTGAAATTGTCAGCCCGATGCCTATTTCAAAATAAGAACCTAANNTAAGAACCTAATTCTGAGAAAGTCTGAAATTGATAATGGAAGAAAAACATTAAAATATTTTTAGAAGTTGTTAATGACTTGAGTGAGATTCAGAACTAGACAGAAACTACAATCTTTTGAAAATGGCAATTCTGACATCTTTTTCTGATACATAAGTTCTTCCACAGAGAGAAAACAGGATTAAAATTAGCCCTACAGCTTGTGCTGTTTAAAAAAGAGTTATCAGATACAGTGCTCTGAAATAGCTGTTAAGTGAGCATCACTTTAGCTTGAGCAGATAGTAAGTTTAAACATAGGTCATTGATGACAATTTTAATAACACAGATATTCAATTGATATTTATAAACTAGATTATTTCAATTTGTGTAGCACTACAACATATAATGAACATAACACTACATGAATTAATATTATCAACATACAATTTACATTAATCAACCACATCATAACCACATGAAATCATTAAATACTTTGTCTTTCTAATACTATTTTGATTTCCAATGGCTTTAACATTAAGTTCCTTTCTCATTTTCATATCTTTAAGAACAGGAAAAAAAAAGAGGCAACAAAGAAGATCATAATGTTGTATGCAGCAAGTGAAATAAGGTTTTAATAACATAAATATGACTTTGGGGAGCAAGTATACTCTGCTTACATATAAAAAATTGAAAGTTTATCAGTAAATTAAGAGACATGACAATCTCTGCACAATAATCTGATCTAATGTCTCCTTAAATGGTATAGGACAGACGTATATTTTGACTTATTTTATCTTTACATAGGGATAGAACTATTAAATATATAAATATGCTCAGAAATACTTACACCAATGAGAGTACTGGGCATTTATGAATATTTATAATCCTGAATTGTGATGAGTTGGAGTTGTGTTAATTCGTGTTACCATTGATAATTTTATATTTACCTATTAGCATTCCTATAAATCTCATTGATAGTGGTTACTTTAGCAATGTGGTTTTACTATTTCTGCAGCTGGAGCAACAGAAAAAAAAATACGTGTTTTGAGGCAATTTTCAGGTAGTGTCCCTGCATCTAGGATGACATATTTACTGTGGCATTGTCATTTTTCTCTCTATTAATACAGTACTAGCATTGTTATTACCCTCAGAATTTCCACATACACAGAGTCCCTAAAAATGAAGAAAGAATTCATTTACTGGTCCTGGTTAAAATAAGGAAATTATTTGCCAGGTTGAAACATATTCTTACTTAAAGACAGTAAGACATTCTTTATGTTGAATCAGATAAACATTAATATTAATTGTACTGTCACTCTTATGATTCTGGTAACTCCAGAATTTATAGCCAATCTAGACTATAATATCTTATTACTAAAATTTGGTTTGCCTACTGGGCTACTGAAGCAACTGCCTCAGCACGAGGTGGCAGCTAGGTTCTGTGTTTGGAAAAAAGAGCTCACTGTTCACCTCCCTGCTTGTAAGGTAGCTGTTCCCAAAAGGAACTGTGCACATATCCATCCCATCTTTGTCAGACCCACCCATCTTCCTAAGCCAGATGCAATGATAGACCCACAACAACATCTCTCTGCTATGCTAATGGTTTCCTCACGAGAGAAACCATGACAGGTCGATTCACAAGGAGCCACAGAGTTCTGCTTAAGATGAAGAAAAATACAACATTCGCCAAGACTATGAAATTATCCCTTTTTAAAGAACAGGTAAACAATTCTGGGACAGCAGCTTTTAAAAACATCTAGAAAAACTTCCTTAAATTCACCACAGTAAAATTAATATATCTTTCCTAAGCTTGATTGCAAATAAGAGACACCACCCTAAGCAGCTTACAGTAATATCAAACAAAATCAGGTTATGGCAAGACACCTCGTTTTCATCATATGTTTACCTGCATCTTACAGTTGCAATTTATATCAGAAACAAAGCCATATTTCCAAAGGCTATAGATTTTTACATCAAAGGCTCGATTCTTGGCAGAAACAACTACCCATTTAGAGGAATCGTGTTACAAATGCAGAAATACTAGTTAGTTATGTTCAGAGAAAGAAAGTAGGTTAATTACAGTACCTTGCTCTTCCCAGGCAAATCACACCATTTTTAGTGACTCAGACAGTCCTTGAGAGGGTTTTTTAGGCCCCTATGAGCAACTGGAAAATGCATTGACTGATTTTAATGTGAGATTCATGTAACACATGTACACACACAGAATCACAGAGTGTTTGAGGTTGGAAGGGTCTTCTGGAGGTCAACTGGTCCAAACTCCCAGCTCAAGCAGGGCCAGCTGGAGTCAGTTGTCTGGGATCATGTCCAGACAGTTCTTGAACATTTCCAAGGATGGCAAATCCACACCTCCCTGGACAACCTGTGCCAGTGCTTGGTCACTCTCCCAGAGAATGAGTTTCCTGATAGTCAGAGAGTATCTTCTGTGTTTCAGCATGTGCTCATCACCTCTGTTCCTGTCTCTGAGCACCACGGGAAAAAGCCTGGCTCTGTCCTCTTTGCACCCTCCCTTCAAGTGTTTATATACACTGATGAGCTCGCCACTGAGCCTTCTCTTCTCTAGTCTGAACAACCTCCGCTCTCTCAGCCTTCCCTCATAGGAGAGGTCTTACTGTATTTTAATCACCTTCCTGATCCTTCACTGGGCTTTATTCAGTATTTCCATGTCTCTCTTGAACTGGAGAGTCCAGAACTGGACACAGTTCTGTCCAAGTGTAGCCTCACCAGGTCTGAGCAGAGAGGAAGGATCAGCTCCCTTAGCCTGCTCTCAATGCTTTTCTTAATGCAGTCCAGAATACCATTAGCCTTCTTTATTGTAAGCAAATATTCTTGGCTCATATTCCACTTGGTGTCCACCAGAACCCCCAAACCCTCTTCTGCAAAGCTGCTTTTCAGCTATTAGAAGCCAATAGCTATTACCTATAATCATTTTTCTGTATTCACATACAACAAGGCCTAAAAGCTTTATTCAAATTTATGAATTCAAGGGAACATACACGTGTCTAAAATTAAATCTGGCTCAGCTAGGCACACATTTGTGCCAGAAAATGTCTATGTCCAGAAAGAAGGAAAGTTTGTCCCTGTGATGATGAAATAGATCAATTTAAAAATTGTGTCATCATTTTGTAGCTATCTTCTTGCCTTAGGAATCTTCAGTCTGCAGAATCTCAGGTGAATGGGGTTCACAGATGTCCGAAAGCTGAATCTTCTCTTCCTGACAGAAGGAAATTCCATGAGGAGAAGTGACCACCAAGCAAGCAAAGATAAGGACCTGGGACATGAGTGTTTCTCTTGGCCACACACTAACAAGCAGCAAGTTACACGTACAGGAGTTCAGGAACCTGTTGGGTTGGATGGGAGGATGCCTGTATTTTTGAAGATGTCAGCAGACATCCGCAGAGGCAGGGCACGTGGCCTAGCAGAGGCACACATTGAGGGCGTGATTCTGTACAAACTACATGATATCATGTCCGAACTCATCAGTCCTGCTGCAGAGCAGGTTTAGTTAACATCATTGCAATGCCACCCTGATGGAGGTCTGCACTGCTTTTGGATGCAGTCCTAGTTTAAGCGTGTTATCTTGGACGTGACTGGACCAGGCTCCACAGTGAAATACAAATATGTTCCAAGCATCTACAGATGCCTGGTAACTAAGCCTAGCAGATATTGAGTCAGGCATAATCAGTAGCTCAACTAACTTCTCAGTCTGAGAGATGACAGCTGAATGATATCTCTAAATCAGCAACCAAAGCCAACATTTTGGAATAATTAAAAAAAGACTACAGTAAGACAGGATGATAATACTGACAGTGCTTAAGAATTCATCTTATAGTTTAAAATGCTCATGCCACTGTTACTGTGGCAGTAATACAGAAATATGACAGAACAGTGAAAAATTACGAAGTAGCCAAAAATGAAAGGTTCCATTGATCAGTCTCTATTGATAAAGATATAAATTGTAGTTTCTCAAGTAGTTAATCTGTTATTGCCAATCACTCCTTTGATTACCTGCGCGATTAGAGTGTTTAACACTGGAACAGAAAGCAAGAGAAAAATCACTATGGATTTATACTCAATTTCCTACTTAGAGTCTCATAAAATTGTCCGTGACAACTGTTAAAACAGCTCATAACAAATTATCACTAAATTCAGAGTAACCCCCAATAGGTGTGTAATTCTCTTCCTAGTTTCCACAGGCAGCTGGGGACACAATCATGTTTTCTCTTCTCCCCCTTTCTATTTCTTATTTTTGCTTTCTCCCTTTGCCTTTGTCTTTTCTTCCCGGGTATTTTTAGCTGCAGCTTTGAAAAAGCAAAGTTGAAAAAGTGAGCCTTAGATATTGTTCTGAAGGCCTAGAGATTTGTGGTCTTTCTTATTTCCTCTGATAATGAGATCCAAACCGCTTGCCTTGGTGCCAAGGAAGCCCTATCTCCAGTTCCCACAAGCTTCACCCTTGAAACTAACAAGGCTCATAGTTTCTGAAGGAATGTGGTTGCCAAAGGATGTCACTAATGCAGAGAGAGAGGTCCTCTCAGGTAAATCTTGACTCGTGTTCATCAGTTGTCTTGAAGATTAATAATAGGACCTTGAGTTTGATCCAATATATTTATGATTTCATAATAAATGTATTAAATACATTAGTTCATTAATTTTGCACTTTCTTTCAGCCAGAATGTGAAAATGAGGTTATAGAACTGAGAAAGAAGAGACCAAGTGACTGTCACTGAGTATGTTTAACTCATTGGAGATTTATAATTTAATTTCTACCTTTTTTTCAGAGGGGTGACCAGTTGTTCAACAGTTTTTAGTTAATTGATTATTGTTATACAGACAAACAGGAAAAAGCTAGGTATTTTATTTTTTTTTTCTCCCTATTTCCCATCTGAGGGAACTGACAGGCAAATCTTTCCATAGGCACTGGATTTATGTAGTACTCTACTCCAACTGTTTGTCCTGCTCCTCTGCTGGAGTTACCATAATCAGGCATGAACTAAACTCTCAGCAGCTGTGGTTTACAGCTCAGCATATCAAGTTAGATTGTAGTTGAAGGTGGTCTAAACTAACACACCAGACTCCAAGAAGTGCCAGCTGAGGCACTGGGCATAGATTCACTCCTGCTGCCAATAGCCTGGATCAGACATGGTGAGGCACAACGAACTTACTGCACATAAACCCCAGACTCTTCACATGCATGTTGAAAGACGGTTAACTTTTACCTCAGAGATGGCTGATCTTTCTATATAGATTGTTTTCTTTCTCTAAAAGGCAGGACATTTTGTGGACCAACTGCATACAACTCCCTAGCCTCCAACACCTGTAAAGATTTTCACTACTTAAAATATTGCTAGCATCCATCTTAAAATACTGATATCTTGAATATTAGAGGCATTCTTATCTTACTTGATCATGTAAGGTCCAGATTCTGAGCACTCAGTTGCTTCTGCCAAGCAGGCCCTGGTCTGATATTTACACCTCTGCACTTCGGTGAGTATCTGTAATTTCAACATCCTGTTCCATTTTATCTGCTCTAATAAATGTGCATGACATACAGGCGGTATTTTACAATACTGATTCATGGTCTTAGCTCTATTTATGGCAACTTTCACAAGACTGGTCAGTAAAGTGACTCATTGTTCAACCACTGCTACAATTTTTTATCGTCTGTCTGACTGACAAGGAAATTAAAAACTGTTGTTCTATCACTTTCTTGTAAAATAAAAGAAGCAATTCCACTTGGGAAAATGTGTTTCCAACTTATGCTTTCCTTATTTATTTTATCACGCTACTACACATTATTTTAATCCTGTTGCTTGGGCCCATAATAGAACTGCTTAGCTGCTCTTCCATGCATTCTTCTTCCACCTGAACTCCTAAAACATTGTTTCAAAATAATGAATAAAAATATTCAAAAATTCCTTCCATGTTTCCATTTGAAAACATGTCTTTTCCAGTCCACAGTGGAAAGGCCTCTTTGCTTTCACTGACAGCTGTACAAAGCCCAGCAGCTAGGGACAGTAACAAGAGACCATAACCTGGATGGGAGAAACAGTAATGTGTAGGATCATTAAATTGCTTTATTGCCAGGCTGGCAAGAAGCAGGAAGCTCTCCAGGACAATGCTGAAGCAGGAAAGCTGTGAGATACAATGGGTTTTGCTGACTCGCTTGCTGGTACCAGTTCCTTCATGACTTCTTTAATTTGGCCTTTTCCTGTTCCTTTCTGTGGTGCTGTCGGCACTGATGCTCCTTGCCCATTTGTCAGCTTTGATGTTTTTAGGGTGTGCAAAGCCAATGTGTCAGCAATGCCAAAAGCATAGTAATAATAAATTCCATCTGATTATAATTCAACAAGAGCTTGTACCAGCTTGACTGTCCTTTACCTTAAGATTATCTGACAACACCATAAGGCCAAATTCAGAAAGAACATGTAGAGGAGCTTTAGTTCAAAGGCTTTGAGGCTGGGCTGATTAACCTTCCTGGAATGTCAGGGCAGTCTCCTGCTCCACAGCCCGAGCAGGGACCAGCTCAAGTATAATAAATGACCATATTCTCACTCCACTCCTTCAAAATCATGAGTGGGGGAGGCAAAGACAGATGAAAGTATGTGGATAATAAGAGAGTGTGTGGTGCTAGGCTGGAAGGACAGCAGAGACTCATGAATGTACACTATACTGGCTTTACCAGCCTCATGATATCTGGCAATATGAATTCTCTTAGTGCCATGTTACTCTTCTTTAAGGCTTATCTACAGTGGAAGAACCTCTTTAAGGCAGGCAGACCTTAGTGAAAGTTAAAGCCAGAGAAAATCCCAAGAAAGTTGCTCTGCTGAACACCCCAAAAGCAGGCATCTAGAGTCTAGATGGATTCTGGGGCTGAACTGTGGATTATTTTGCCTTCCCATTAAAGCGCTGCAGGAATTTATTTATATAGATAATTTCTGAGTTCATTTGACCATCTCTTTACTTGGTTGTTATTGCTGTTGTTGTTTTACAAGACACACCATTTTCTCATAACTTCTCCTACTTTTTAAAGTCAGTCGTAAAAAATTGCTTACACATAACCCCTGAACTTGAATTTATAGTATCTGTCCTCTAGCTACCCTGTTATGGATCGACAGCCATGCTGCTTATGTCCAATATACCCCACAGAAACATCTAATGGAGTCAGCAGATCGTTTAATGAAAGGAAAAGGAAGGACTGCCTGCCAGTTTCATGCAGATCAATACAGCAACGCAGGAAGCATTGATTGAAAGTGGACAGATTAGTATAATATTTTATAAGACTGAAACTGAGATTTAGTTTACAGAAAAGCAAAAAATCATATCAATAGGTTTTAGACTTCCACATTGATGGAGAGAAATATCGACATGGTGGAAAACTGGCAAGAGGAAGATGACACCAGAGTCCTCAGGCAAATTTCTCATGCAATACACCTGGCTCCAGCCCAAAGATAATACCAGGTGTTTACTCAGGAATGGTACAACAGCAAGAGAAACAAGAGGCATGTCAGAACGGAAGTGCCTTGGAAAAACTGATGTTAGAAACTTCATCCAGAGGCTGAGGAAAAAGCAGGACAGGGTAACAGAGCGGGACTGAGAGGGCACCCACTAAACAGGGTACACAAGCAGCCACATAGAGGGTAGAGGCTCTCAATCTTCATGGTGAGGATAGCCTGGGTGTAGAACAGCTACCTTGCAAACTGAGGAGCTCAGGAAGAGCAAGTTCCCACAGTAAATCCTGTCCATAAAATAAAAAAATAAAAAAAAATTTAAAAAAAAAAGTAAGGTTGGAGCTGGGAGCTGTTGCTGCAGAACACTCACAGCAGATTCTGCCACTTCCAAATACACCTCTAGTGAGGATAAAGCAAGCGTTGGTCTGCCCCACTCTACCAGCATCACTTCATGTGGCAATCCTCCCTTATCATCCGTGCAGTATAATTTATTCTGCTTTTTCTTGCTCTTCTCCCTAAATTGCATACAAAATAGACTCCACACTACCTACAGCTGATATAAATTGTAATAGTGTTCCTTTAAAAAGGCTCTGGGTCTGCAGAATATTAAAACTGTCTCAGATATGTTATGCTTAGACACAATAGTTAGATAAATAGTTACATGATTCAACCAAGATTACACAGAAAAAGACAAGGCAGGAAAAAGGATGAAATATGTAGCTGTTTTTACTAGTGACACAACTACTGACCTGTCAATTCCCTCCTCCCTGTACCAGTGAACCATAGAGGAATGGGCCCTTTTCCAGCAAAGACAGCCCAAGAAACAGCATCAGGTGGGAGAACAAAATGGAGGGGGTTGGATTAGGTGATCTCCAGAAGTCCCTTCCAACCCTACCTATTCTTGATTCTGTAAAAATAGAATGGAATAATCACAATAAATCCACTGAGCAACCGTAACAGCATAGTTGCTGAATTCTACTGCCTTCATCAAAACCTTTCAAGTACTGTTACTCTTGAAAAGTAAGCACTAGTACACCCTCAGTATCCAAATTCACAAAGCAGCAATGTTAGCATCATCCTTCTCCCCTTCCCGAATCATAAGGTGTTGCAAACATAGGACAGGTTGGAGTGACTGAACCTACATGGCACAAAACAACTATGTCAGGGGTTCACTTGTTCTAAAAAACTAAACACAGAATTTTCCCTTCCCCCTGCCCCACTGTGTGAGAGGGATGTTTGAATGGGCAGGCTGGTTTTGCCTTGGGTATTTGACTGACACAAAAGAACTGGCCAGTAGATTGACATTTCAGGCTGATAGCCTGGGGAGGGGCCAGGAGACTCTTNCTTTGCTCTCAGTCTGGCTGCCTGGCTTGTTGGCACCCTGTTTTCTGCCCCCGTCCCGCCTGGGTGGACCTGCTTCCTCCGGAGAGGAACTATTTGGGAAGAGAGCTACCTTTGTTTTCCCTCCCCCGCTCCCATGTTTTTGGCAGCGGTGTTTTTGTGCACATCAGTGAAGGAAAGGGAAGGCACAAGGCCAGCAGCAGACACCGTGAGTCCCCTCTGGGAAGAACCCTTCTTTCTTCTTTTTCCCCTTCCCGGGGAGGAAGGGCCCCATTTCAGCTCTTTCAGCACAGCCGGGGCACCCACGTGGCAACTGCCAGAGCCCAACAGCGCCCCCTGCTGACTGTGGTTAGAATTGCACCAAAAAGCACAAACTGAACTGTTCACTTTTCATTGAAGGGGATTTTTGGGTATAGGATTATTGTTCCGTTGGGGTTTTGTTTTGTGTTCTTTTGTTGTTCTGCCAATACACATATATCCTTTAATAAAGGGCTGTTATTTTTTCCTTTCTCC
Organism: Oxyruncus cristatus; assembly: GCA_013399855.1. NCBI lineage: Eukaryota > Metazoa > Chordata > Aves > Passeriformes > Cotingidae > Oxyruncus > Oxyruncus cristatus. Next base: position 552,471 of record VXAY01005790.1, on the reverse strand, counting down.
ACATTTTCTCAACTGGAGTCTCTTAATTTTGGATTTACAATTGCTTAGAGGGAGGAGTTTTGGTCTTCCTTATAACTCATCCTCCTTAGCAAAACACTTCTGTCTCATTAAACTGAGGCAAACTACCACAAAATAATGGCTAGTAAAATCTTCTCTACCAGTCCCAGAAGGGGGTCTGTGGAGAAGCAAGATGTTAAGTTGAGCTTTGAGATCAAAATACACAGGAGAACTGTTTGGAAGGAAATTTCATTTTGTAAGTTGCTGTCTTGTAGCAATAATAAAAATGACAGGACTGCTGAGAGTTACTCATTTCCTGCAGACTACCTAATTTGTGATTGTGGTAGCAATACATTTCTAGAGCCACAGTGAAGCATTAGCTAGAGGTTATTTTCCTGTTAATTTTGTCAAAGCAGAGAAGCAGGGATTTCAAGCCCTGTTTTTTTTATGTGTAAACACACATTTTCATTCAGTAACCAAAATCGGACCCCTTTGCCCTATGCAATTACATTTCCCAGATTCAAAATGGGTGTTTGTGCTTATCCTGTTGATTAATGGCGTTCACATTTAAATGGTCACAACCAGCCTTTGAAGTCATTAACACCCCATTAAGATAAATGGGGTAACTTCACACCTTTTGTTTCAGACTGTGAAACCAACAAAACCATAGCATATTGATTCACGGAGTAAAGACTACCTTCAAGTCACTGAAGTTAAAAAACGGAGATTTAAATACAGGACTATGCTTCACTATTTGCTGAATAACTCTGGATAATCAACTATCCTGAAATTTCAACACCTGGAAAGACATTGTCACCTTAGTAATGGCGTAATGACATTTAAATCACTAACGAGTCTAGCACAGTTTGCACCATGATGCAAATAACTGTCAGCATGAAGTTTCCATTTAACATCTTCTAAGAGAAAATAAATAAGTATTTGCAACATCTAACTTCTCTGTAGAGAAAACATCTCCCCGGGTTCAAGTATCTGCTGACTCTGATATTTATTCTTATACATAAAACAATAATGTAATCTCTACTGTATCTCTCTACTTAGAATGCAGCACTGATTCACGAAATCTAGTTAGATTTAAGTGGGGAAGGGGGAGAGGGATGACGGGGTAGTGTTATTCACAATGAGTAATTGTAAATAGAATCATATTGTGTCTACAGTAGTGTGCACTGTCTTGGCTGAGCTTCATTAGTCTTACTCAGCAGAAATGTAATTTATATGGGCTTTTGGAACAGTCTTCCTACACTAGTCGAATTCTAGGGTTTCTGCAGTAACAAGGAAGCTAAACTATATACCAGACAAAAGCCAATACTCTTTGACCTGGTAAGCCGTGGACGCTCTCCAATGATCACATTTAAACCAGAGTGCACAAACAAGAAAATAAGGTACAAAACAGGGAAAAGCATACCACTCAAATTCTGGCTTTGAGCCCTCTGTGGCTCATGAATTTCCTAATAGGAAAAGGTGCATTATCATTATTATAGAAGTTGAAAGTAATGTTCATTAATTTCTACAATATTTCCTTTTCTGCTTCTAGAAAGTAGCAGACAGATATCCCAAATCAATGATTTTTCAGTGCCCTGCTCCAGATTTGATTCAGGTAGTGAATTGGGACTGTTGATACATGAAAGAACTGTTCAGATTGAGTTATAGCAACAGATTAATAAAGCATCTAATTAATCTCCTTAACATTAGTGAGGGACAGTTAGGCATTGTTATTGCTGTTCTGGAGAGACACAAAGAGTAGCAGACAGGCAATGATTTGCCCAGGGCACCCAACAAGTCAGTGGTGAAACTGTAATCAGGACTTGGAAACTCCTATCTCCACGCTGCCAAGACTAAACAGCTTAATGAACAGCACTCTGCACTGATTTGCTTTTGTAAGGTTGTTCCTTGCTCCAGATCCCTTGTGTTGGGGTTTTCTCTCTGCCACAGTAGAAGGAAAAACAAATTAGTTTTATCACTGAGCACTAAAAATACTATGGACAAGCCAGTTGCAAGAAATCTTCATTTTGCTTTCAATAAGAAGTTGACCTATTACACAGTGCCAGAAGAAGAGAGGAGGCTCTAATATCCTCATCAGTGATCAGGTAACCTTGCTTAGGCGAAATATCTGACCTTTAGACTGGTTGTTAATCCACCTGGTAATTGGAAATTGGATTATTCCATACTAAACCAGGATATTACTCTTATTGCCCCTTAAGTACCACCATAATATTTTGTTCCAAAACAGTAAATAAATCTTCATTACTGGCTGTTACTTTAAACAATCATCATGAAAACCATTCTGGTAATATTCTGAAAATGTTAGTCAGATAAAGCAATCTGGTTAAGTTTAGCTACTTTTAAGTTTGCTGCTCTGGGGTTCAGCGTATTCTGGATGGAATTAGCTTTGTGTGACTCAGATATTTTTTAATGATATCCAGTTGTTGGGTTTTTTTTCATTGCTATCAGACATACATCCCACCAGAAGTATATTTCAGAAGCACAAAGATTTAAACATCGTTACTACCCTTCACATTAGATTTAAATAGGGACAACATGAATCCAAAAGCTCCTATTTCCCAACTGTATTTAAAACTTTTTTTTCACCCTCCATGAAACATGAAGAGAATCAATATTTCACAGCAAGTCTATATATAACTTAAAAAAGGCTACAGGCTATGTGAAGTACAGCTACATTTGGGTAAGAGTTTTGGCATTATTTGAATAGAGAAATCTGGAGCATTTTGTCTTGATTATAAAACCCTAAGGAATGCCCTGGGTGTTTCACCACATGCTAGGAGAGATGATGGGAGAAAACTGGCAGAAGTTATCTCTTCCCACCCAGTTTAACTGATTCAGACAGGGCAATTTTGTTGGAAGAGTCTGCTGGCAATCAATATGTCTCAGCTTGCTCCTATATGCCTTGCTGAGAAAGAGCGAGCTGTTGGAAAAGAATCAAGACATGAAACTTCTTCTGCTCTAGTTTAAAGCTTATGAAAGCAAATGATCTCCAAGGCACTAATCCCTTCACCTTAGTAAACATGCAACGAATCTAAATGAAAGAAAAACAGAAGGAGTCCTCCCTACTCCTCTTCCTTTTGCAGCAGCACTTAGTCTTACAGGCACGATGGTATCTGCCTTGCCAGTCAACTGCAGCCATCCATTTTTTTTAAAAAAACTAGACTAAAATAAATAAATTTGAAGAAAACAGAGAGAAGGAAAGAATATTTTTTCTTGCCTGTTTCTCAACATGCATTATCAAACAGAAAACCAGACTTTGCTCTACATGAACAAGTACAGGTTTACAAATGTGAATCTTTTCTGGCAGCATCTTTGTTGCTGCTAGTGACAGGCACTCATTCTCCTGATCTGCCTATCTTTCTTGGTACTAATTCTGTAAGTAAGTAGAAGAGCCTGGCTTTGAAAAACAAACAATTTGAGAACTACTTGTTCCTAAATAAGTATTTAACAGAGTTTACTTAGTGACCAAATATTTTTGTACATGATATAAACAAACATGGCTTACTGAGCTCAGAAGGCAATAAACACAATCAGGATTTTTACTGAGGTATTTGCTTACTTAATAATATTATTTGATTATCAGTAATTTAATCTGGCAGCTCAGACGAAATTATACCCTTCTGGAAACTTAGCATCAGGTCAAAGAAGAAAACTTTCTCTTTATACCCTTAAGAAACAAAGAGTGTGCCTAAAATAGCATTTTTTGTATATCCTAAGGTTAAATTGAAACAAAAGAGTAGTGGAATTTACAAAAGCTCTAGTCAAGTATATTATACTTGGATTTTAATCAATAACACTGTATGTTTCTTCACTGAAGCTGTATCAGTTAGCGAACTGTCCCTGCCTGTTTGGGAAACACTTTTCTAAGAGCTGCCAGTCCACTCCACTGGTTTTTTTTTAAATCCATTGATTTCTTAGGAAAGATTATTAGGTATCAGCTATTTGCTGGCTAAATGATATAGACCAAGAAGACCAGATGCCTCTGGCTTAAATCATTATGGGCTGACTGCGATTAGAGGAAGCTGAATCATAGAATCATAGAATGGAGTGAGTTGGAAGGGACCCTAAAGATCATCCAATTCCAACCCCCCTGCCATGGGCAGGGACACCTTGCACTAGATGAGGTTGCTCAGAGCCCCATCCAACCTAACCTTGCACACGTCCAGAGATGGGGCACCCACAGATTCTCTGGGCAGTCTGTGCCAGAGTCTCACCACCCTCACAGCTAAAGATCAGTCCAAGAAGTTCAGCACTGCAGGAACAGGAGATGAAATGGAGAGTCAGATTATCTTGAAAGAAGTCATTGTCCAATACTTTACATGATAGCTGACCTATCACATTTTTCTCCTTGGTATTAGTTAGTGTCATGGCTCAAGATAAATTTCTTCATGCTTTAGCTTTTTTTTAAAAAAACAAACAAAAAAAAAAACAACAAAAAAAAACAACATATCTCTGAGGGAGAGCAAGGTGTTCCAAACCTTCTATATTCTTCTGCTTAGTACTGAGTCAGAAAGATGGTTACATTGATGCAACAGGCCAAATTCAGCAAAATCTGCCTAATGTGTGGTAAGAAGCACTGCTGTGCACAGACATATCCTGGTAAAAAGCTTTTCTCCTAATGTTCTGCCAAGAGGGAGCCTGAAAGGGAGCAGTAGGAGTTTTTGTTTTTCTGTCATGAAGCTCTGGTTAAGAGCAATTTTAGATGCTCTTTCATGCTTTCCTCGAACCAGTCAATCCAATATAAGGATTTTGTTATCCCTCTGCCATGGGATGTATGGCATGTAATACAGAAAAACATAAATAAACATAAATAAAGAAGAACAAACAAATGGAGCAATGCATAACACACGCATAGGGTTATTGGCTAGGTCATGCCTTCCGCTCCTACTTATCTCACCTCTCACCTAGGCTGCATTTAGATTTGCCTGCCCAGTATAGCTCCCTCCGTGCCATTCTATCACTAGTTGTTTACTCCAGAGTTGCAGTCAAAAAGCATAGCCTGCTTTTCAAGAGACATGCGTGAATTTTCCTCTTTAGGTATTTAATGAGTTAAAATTAGCTGATGCAAAAAGTCAGCAGGAAGTTTTCTGTCTCACCTGAACTCCAAAACAGCTTGAGATCAAGTACTACATTCTTTATTCATTTGCATTGCATATTTGGGTAGCTGGCACAAGTCAGCATACAGTAGGGAAAACTTCTGTAGGGAAGAGATCAGCCATGTGGTTGCAGGACACAGTCACTAGTACTCTCCCCAGAAGTAATATTTCAGGAACCTGAGTGAATAACACACATAGCACAATCCCAGGCTCCATAACCTACTTGGAATTTCTTCTTCTGTGAGCCTTAATGAAGCACAGTCCTGCAAAACTACTGTGCTCCTTCACCTACATCAAAGCAAAGTAGCTATGGTTAAGACTGCTTTGTGGGCAAAATGATAAAAAGAAGCCACTGGTAGTTTTTACAGCTAGTCACTCTGTTTCGATGTGTACTTCAAAATATTTTCCTTGCTATACGGGGCGGGGAGAGGAGGCGGGCCGAGGGGGAGGGAGGGGCGGGCGTGAAGCCACAACAAAGCTGCTCAGCAGTTGCTTGTAAAGCATATACACACAAAGAGCCTGTGACTCCCTCCATGTAGTCTGAGATCTTGGAACTGTGTTTAATGCAAACTGCATGCTGAAATGCCAAAGCATGCTTGGACTAGCTGAGAGAGGCAATCAGGAGTTTCCTCACTGTTTCTTCATCAAGCACTTTAAAGGAATTTAGTTCCCCGCCCCCCACCCCGTCCGCCTGTCTGC
>VXAY01005790.1:474151-546595 GCA_013399855.1 Oxyruncus cristatus | reverse complement strand
AAGCCATTCACAAAAAAGTCATCCAATTACCAGCTTTTAAGAAAAGAAAGGCAAAGAATCAGTTCTGGGTCATGTAGAAAATTTGTCTCCAACTCATTGATGGTAAAACATTCTATGACATTACTGTTATGATAATACTAGTATTACATTAGACAAAGGGCACTCCACTCATGATCTTACTTCAGGGCATGGCACTAACACGTAATTCGTTCAATGTAACAGTGACTGGTTATAATGGTTAACCAAATGTTTCTATTTATCACTTTGTATTTAGAGGAAGAAAAAGGAAAAAGATGTTGTTCAAAGGACTGCATGAAAGTGCATGTTTCTTTCAGGCTGAAGATCTAACTATTTAGATACAGCTGCATTTAATCAAGTTTTCATCTATCATATCACAATAATCTCAGAGGTTTCACACAAAATATCAAAATGTGGTTCATTTACTCCAGTATTCTATCTCTAGTAGTGGCCAACATCAGAAGCTTCAGAAGTAGGCAGCTGCTAGAATACCTCTGCCCATGACAGAGTACCTTCTTCACCCTGTCCTAGCCATCAAGGTGTTATTCTAGCCTTGATACCCAGAGACAAACTCTGAAGTATAAGATTTTCTGTTAATATAAAAGTCCCCGGGTTTTGAATTGTGTTTTATATTTATATCCATTTATAACATAGCAATTTTGCTGCTTAATCCTAAATTGCCACTGATTTCTAGGTGTCAACAATATCCCATGCTAATAAGAGATAAGTGCAAGATGGGAAAAAAAGTGTTTCTTTTTCTCTGTTGAATTGGCCATCTTTGGGGGACATCGAGTAGTACCTTGGTCTTATAATTTTTCAGGCTCTTTCAGACTTGGCTATTTCACCTCCCATTTTGCGCAAAGATTTCCAAGTCTAAATCAAATAACATACTTAACAACGTGGTTAATACTCAGGAGGCTAGTGAACTGAAAGAAGGGAAAAGAAAAACAGGAGTAGCTTGTTACTGACTGCATCAGAAGCAGTTGAAAGACAACATTTCTAAGATGATACTAAATAATGAAGAATGAAACAAAGAGAAAGTGAAGGCAAAAAAAGTTCTTTAGGCAGCATATTGCCAGGAAAAGGGAGATAACCCCATTAAATCATGGGCTCTTTCTTGCTTCACTTGTGCTGACAGAGGAGGTAGGCATGAGAAGAAACAGAAGACTTGTCTCTCAGCCGGGACTGCTACAACTCTGCTTGAATCAGCATGCAACGCAACACCTATAACTGGATGGGAAAACTCAGAAGAGACAAACCCAGATGGTTTCTCACCAGTGGACTCCAGGACCATGTGTGTTTCTCAGAGAGACAGACCCTTACATATTGTACCTTTTGAGCACTCAGTTCTGTCTACTTCCCAACAAATCTAGACTAAATTCTGCTTGTCAGCACTCCCATTTCAAGACTCCATATGAGAGTTGTAGACATGGATTATATACTCCGCTCTAAATATATTGGGGTTTTGGGGTTTTTTTTGGTGGGTTGTTTGTTTGGTTGGGGTTTTTTGTACACAAATCATAGAATCATAGAATGTTAAATTTGAAATAAACCTTACAGATCATCTAGTCCCAACCCCTCCTGCCATGTGCAGGAACACCTCCAATAGACCAGGTTGCTCAAGACCTTACTTAACCCAGCTGTGAACACTGCCTGTGTTGAGGCATCCACAAACTCCCTGGGCAACCTGTTCCAGCATCTTACCATCCTTACAGTAAAGAGTTTCTTCATAATATCTAACATAAATTTCCCCTCTTCCAATCTGTACCCTTTACTCCTTGTACTATCACTACAGTTCCTGATAAAGAGTCTCTTTCTGAGTTCCCTGTAGGCCCTCCTTCAGATATTGGAAAGTTGCTATGAGGTCTCCTTGCAATCTTGTCTTATAAAACCCTTTTTAAGTACCAGAAACATGATTTATATAAAAAGAAATGTAGTGACTAGCCTAGAAGATGTATTATTTTTCTAGTTTGCATTGAAAGCAACATATATTCAATATATTACCCAGTACTCACTACAATTTGAGCTAGTGTTCATCAATGGTTCTAAATTACTGGGAAGATGGTAGAGAACCATGCATTTCCTTCTGTTTTCCAACATCCATGCCAAGATCATAAGTTGAAATAAGTCCCTTAAAACTATAAAACTTGCTGCAACTAGTGGAAATTTTTTGGAAATGTGACCTTAATTATCAGCTAAGAGATTGCAGCATGGAGTCAGTGCCAAAAGGAAGCCTACATTTGAGTGCAACCGATGATGTGATGAAGGATAGCTAACAAATCATCTCTGAGGAACAATTTCTCTTCTACTGAAGCTGATTAGGGCACAGGAAAGCATACAGAGAACCCATTTATTGCTCAGTCCAGTTTTTTCTATGCAGCCACAAAACTAAGTTTACTGTAGCTTTGAAACCCAAAAACTGCAGACTAGGGTCTAAGGGTGGGGAACATCAGTTTCCTTTGGACTCTTTCATAAGCTCTGTGAGTACCAGGAATGGGTTTAGGTGTAATCACCCCCCATAGATAAGTGCTACTGCCTTCTGAAGGGAAGAAACAACACCGAGATTGGGAAGACAGACCATTAAAGGTCATTTGTCCATAAAACATAGTAACAATACAATGTGCCCAAACCTGCCTTAAACAGAAGGCCCAAATCACAGAAAACTGTCTCAAACTGTACTCCAGCCAAGACCCAGAAGGGACCTCCCCCATTCTCTAATTAAAAAAAAAAAAAAAATAGCTCTAATTCTGAATATAATACAAAATCAAAGGCACAGCTCCCATAACACCTGTTCAGTGCTNGCCTTAAACAGAAGGCCCAAATCACAGAAAACTGTCTCAAACTGTACTCCAGCCAAGACCCAGAAGGGACCCCCCCCATTCTCTAATTAAAAAAAAAAAAAAATAGCTCTAATTCTGAATATAATACAAGATCAAAGGCACAGCTCCCATAACACCTGTTCAGTGCTAATGCCCCATACCAGCTGGATGTTCCAGTTGCCAATCCAAACTACTCATCCAGCCTGCTGTGACTCCAGAGCTTGGGTCTAGCATCAGGTCAGCATATCTGCCAGTTTATCCTGGGATGTCTCTGCTTCTTCAGCCTGCACAAACCTTAACCCAGTGTGAAAGGCTGTGCCAGCTATCGCTCATCCAGGGCAGGTGTCCTCCACAGGCAATGCCTTCCACTGCGTGTGAGGGCTTGCATGTCCATTCTGAGAATACATCCATCCTGTGGCAGCATCCCTTCTGTCCAGTGTGGAGGAAAGACCTCATGGGTTTCTGTCTCAGCGAGGCTATCCAATCTCTGCTCATCTTCTCAACAAGAAGGGGACATGGGGAATTGAAGAAACCCATCTTATAATGACACATTTCAAAGTCTACACAACGAGTATTTTTTTTAAAAATGAGTGGTTACAACTTAAGTTCCCATAATCATGTTATGAGTAAGATGTGTTGATGGGTGAAAAAATATTCAAAATATTTTGATTTTTGATGCTGTAGATAGAGGTGGGGTGAGATTTTTAAGTGCCTGTGGGTATTCAGTTCCCCTTGATACCACATGAATATAAGCAACAGGGTGCTACTGAAAATGCTACTCCCTGTCTGCATGTTTGGTTGTTAAGTACCTTTAACTTCTCGTTCTTAAGACCAAAGACTAAAACCCTAGATCTGTTTAAATCTGTGACAAATACCCATTGATTTCCACAGTCCCAGGATTTCATCTCAAATCTGTATTCAAGTATCTAAATAGTCTGGTTTAATAAGTATTAAAATCCCTAACAGGTCTCATATGTAGGTAAATATGGGTCCTGGTGTAAATTTTAAATTACCACAGCAGACCCATATTTTTGAAATCTTGTGTCTAATCATACATGTGATCATTTTCATTTTATTAGTCATTTTAAAGATACAGAATACCCAAATATAGGCAATATTTTGAACATTAAAATAGGGTAAAAATGTCATGTGTTGTACTCCTGGATATGCCTTTTTCTTTTTTTTTTTTTTCTTTGCATCATAACATATGATACAGATTAATAAGTGCTGCAGAAGACTGGATCTGCAGAGCCTTTTAAAGGTTAATTTTAGAGAGTTGCAAATTTGATCTGACTTCAGTGTAGGGTGTAAAGGTGAGAAAAATAACATGTCTGAGTGTGCAAGTGCAAGAAACTTATCACTGGAATAGCCCAAGAGCTACAGGACAGATCTGAAAACATTTTGGAAATATTGTACCTGGATCTGGGGCAGCACAGGGTGAGCTGGTTTCATAGCTCACATCTCTTCTTTATTAAGACAGTAAAACATTCCTGTAATAAGAAGGAAGGAAGGAAGGAAGGGAGGGAGGAAGAGAGGGAGGGAGGGAGGAAGGAAGGAAGAAAGGAAGGAAGGAAGGACGGACAGTGGAATAATTGAAACAAACAAGCTACTTTAGTAAATGTATATTGACATTTATAAATGAATATGTTTTTCTAATAATTGATTTTAAAAATTTTCTTTGTCTGAGACCTCTGTTGCTGTTTCTGTCCAGATGAATTTTTACAGCTGAAATAACACCTGAACTACAGAGTTCATAACAAGACCAGTGACAGATCCTAAACAGTAGCCCTATTATCAGATTCTACTACGAAGTATAAAAGCTTTAAGATTACTTCCTTTTCCTTTGTTTGCTTACAGTCCTATACAAAACAAAGCCCTAGTAAAGATAAATTCATTACTACAGCTTTTCTCCTACAGAGCATTAATAGGTTTTAGAAATTAAATTCTTTTATTAGTTTGATTAAGTCAAAGGAAAATCCAAGGTTCCCATGAATAGTACAGACTAACATCATATCTTCAAAGGTCATATGTAAAACATTATTATACGTCAAAAGTTCCTCACAGTTCCTAACATACATTTAATTTTGAATAATGTTGATTTATAGTTTTATAAAGGCAAATAATAAATATAATAAATTACCCTTATATTTTCTGATCTCAGTCACTATAAAATAACTGCTGTAGTTTTACATTTTCAGTGTGAAATATTAAATACATAAATCAAAACAAGATTATTTTTCATCTGGTGCTAGCTGGAAACTGGGTTTTGAAACTGACAAATTCATTTTAGCTAAAATGAATGTTTTAGGAAAAAGATCTCTACTGAGTCCATAGCTGCTCTAAAAGACACATGAATTGTTGCATTCTGATATCCTGCTTTAATTGGCTTCCCTCTGACAGGTACTGAATCTTGTAAATGCAATGGGTAGAAGCAGCTCCAAGTTTCTGAAAAGCATTGTCCTCTCTGCCAGTATTCTCCTCACTCTCTTTGCCTGCCCAAAGATCATTCTTTTCATGGTCCACAGCCACACTGCTGCTAGGCTGACATTCTTCTTAGCTGAAATCTTTTCTAGGATATGTTCATATACACAAATATATATACACGTATGTATGTATAGGGAACCATCCCTACAAATAAGGTTTTTCTTTACCAAGAAAAACCTTAGGAAATAATAAAAACTACTCTGATGTGTAAAAGTAGATTCATCTGCTTTTACACATTTGTTGCCTCAACAGAAGCTTCACTGAGAGCTAGAAGTACTGTTTTGCATCCTTGATTAAAAAGAGTAAATCTTTTATAAGGAATCATTACAACATTTAAATACATATCAGCTCTTAGTGCATTTAAGCATTCAACCACAAGAAGCTTTCAAAAAGAGTGATGATACCAGAATACTAAAGAATTTCAGGGTGCATGCCTGAATAGGAAGAGAAGCAAAATAGAGTCTACCCAAGACTAGACATTAGATGGTTCTGGAAACCACTACACACTCACACCAGGGCCTTTTTGGTATAGAATTCAGTTTGTGGTTTACACACATTGTTTTTTTCCTTATTTGCATTTTAAGACAGTTTATATTTAGCAATAATACATTGAAAGGACACCTGAAAAACATGATGTGGAAGAGGCCAATCAAACACCGTATGCTTACCTTTACTTCCAAAGAGATAATTCTGGATTTTCCTTGTTCAATATACTTGACAAGTATTTGTATGAACACAAATAACCAAAGTTGATAAAAGAAAGTGTCTAGCATGGGGCAGTCCAATATTTTAGCTTGGACTGTTTGTTGTTGGATTTTTGATGTGTGTATTTTGTTTTGTTTTGTTTTTATTTCAGCCTGATTTCTTTAATTTTGAGGGGAAAAAAAACCCTGAAGCTCATGTAACCTCTTGTGGAGATGTATATCACATCCCTGTGATAAGTTCCTGAGGGGCTGTCCCACAGCTGAATCTTATCTTGGCCTAGCTCCCTGGATAGGCTGTTTGGCAGCTTACTGAGTATGACAGTGCACACAGAGAGGAAGTCTTTTGAGCATGATTTTGAATTTTCTTTTACTGCTAAGTAGATAATGCTAAAAAAGCATTTATGAACAGAGAAGAAAATAAAATTTTGCTATTGAGTTTGCTATTTGAGGAACCACTGTTGCTGGAATTATTTTTTCTCACAATAGCATTACTCTTGTTATTGCAGTTTACTTCCTTAGCCTTTATTTTGTAGATTTCAAAATCCTGTGTGCTTCAACAGCTTTGCTGCTAGCTGCATTCAAATTCTCAAGTTAGTATTTCCCTTTGCAATTGAAAATAGATCTTACAGGAAATTGACTTATATTTGCAGCATTCTAGTATTGAGAAAACAGGTTATTCTCTTCCCTTTTGAGTTATTGAGAGGCAGAGACAACTGGATGTCACAAGTTAATTAAACTCAGACAGCCAGGAACTTCATTAATGGTACCTATAATTCTCTGTATTGATGCAGAGCCAAATCATGAGATGTCTATGTGACTCTCATTAAGACAAAAATCCACTCGGGTAACTATGAATTTTATTTGCTCAAGACCTAGGGAAGGGTTTCAGCTTGGTGTGTTATGGTTTCAGTCCTTCAGCCAAACCCTTACAGACTGAAAAGGCAATTGATTCCATCCAGCTATTTGCAGGCTAGTTTGATCTGACAGAAGAGGTGGTATAAAATCTGAACTAAAACATAATAGCAATGTACACTATATACTGGCTGAGAAGTCTCTTTGTTCATAAATGCTCCACCACTAAGCTGGTTTACTTTTTTTTATTCTTCTAGAGTCAAAGTATTCAATAGACCATGAATAGCTTGCCCACAGAAAATATTAAATGAACAACTATAGAAAACTATGACCAAATAGAAAAAAAAATGAATGCTGGCTATTAGCTCTGGCAAGTCCATCTTAAGCTAATACAAAAAGACCCAGCCTTTAACTTCAGTTATTCCATCTTGGAATCCTGCTGGATTCTTCAAGGGAGCCAGTGATACAACAGGGGTTGAAAAAAGACAAGCATTCATTGCCATCTGAGGCAGAGATAGAGCATGTAAATGATCCAAGGATCCGTTTTCTCTCTGTCTTGTGCTTCTCTGTGTGCCATAAACTGCGTCCTGTGCCTGTCATATCACACGTAACTACTAGTCAGCAGTTACCTCATAGAAGCAGAAAGAAGACAAGAATTTAGAGGATGATGTAAATCCCTTGACAAAGAACCACATAGATTTCTAACATCTCTAGAATCCTATACTAAGCTGTCTGGTTGTTTACTTCTAAATTCCTTTGGGACTCCTAATCCAAATCAGCCTCTATAAAATTTATCAAATCAGCAATTATGTGAGAAGACTTTTAGAAATACACTGAACAAAGTAATTTATATGTATAGTTAAGCAACAGTCTTTGTTTCTCTCACTTCTAACCATTTGCAATTTAATATTGTACAACTGCAGTGCACTGTGCGATTAGAAAAGTATGTATATATTATGCACATACAGATCATCATAAGTAAACACAAGAAAAAAAAATTTATTGCATCATGCTCTGCTCCAGATTTTTTAGAACTTCAAGCAGTTATTCTTTTCTCTCTTTCTTTCTTTATTTTATCCTTTGCTTTCAACTGCTATCTTCTGCTGACTTTAAAGGAAAGAAGAAGTGAACAGCAGTTCTCTTCTGCATATTTAAACAGTTGCTAAGGTATCACATTATCTCCATAATGTAATTAACTTTATCACACTTAAGTTCAACAGTTATTTGGTTTTTTTGAAAAATCACTGTACTCCTGTAACTGTCACTCACAGTGTTTTCCTTCATATTTGCCAGTTTTTACTTTCCAACTTCATGGATATGTCTTCATATTTTAAAATACTCTTATCAGTCTTCATGGTTAACTTTAAATTTTTATGTCCTCTTGTTGTTTTGAAATTTGCTTTAAAGTAAAATGAAACTGTCAAAGGAAAGACAACAATGCATACACATTAAACAATTAATATCTGTCAAGGTTATGAAAATCTGAATCAAATTTAGTTTCTATGAAGTCCAAGAGATGATGCTTTACAAACAGGTGAGATGGAAATAAGATGTAAAGAACTTAGAGAAAATAAAAAAATTAACATCCTGAGGTTTTGAAACATGCGAAATTGCTGTAGAATTTATTTTTTTTCTGCTGCAGCTTATCTAAGTTGAAGTAATTAAGTGAGAAAAAGCCTAGTGCATTATATAGAAAAGGAAACATGATAAATTGAAAGTGAGAAAGTGAATGACAATGAGGACAGTAGGTTAAGAGCAACTTACAAGGAACTGTAAAGTAGGGGCTCATCACTTAACAAGAGAAGAGAAAACTGAAGCTGACTGCAGAATGGTTTCATGAGGGGAGAAATCTCAATAAAGCAGCTGACTGGACATGCTGGCAACTTCAAACTCTCTGAAAGACCTAATCCACCTTGCAGAGGGTATTCTGTGTCTCTCAAAATGGCCATACCTTGTCAGACATCTTGGTCATAAACCTTGTAAATTTGTTTAAACTGGCAGGGGTCAAGCTGGTATGGTTTACAGAAAAGCAGGGGCAACCCAGGTGTAAGGAAAAAGGAGTCATTGCATCATGTGGACTTGGGTGGAGAGTGACCAAAACCCATTTACTCTCATGAATGTATATTTTATATGTGTGTGTGAGAGAGAGTACACCAAAAAAATCCATCATTATTATAATAAGTCACAAGGAAAAAAATCTTACCTGAAGTGGCCAGTTCATATGTTTCTGTAATTTTACTTTGCCTGATAATAAATCCTTTCTACGGTTTGTGTCTCTAAGTAAGTTTCAAGGTTGATTGCTCATTAGCTATCTGTTTACAGGTTTTTGCCGTCAAATTTTGATAGGCTCCACTGGGTGATTCAGCTGTGAGTTATGCTCTGTTCAGGAATTGCCAACATCCAAGAGTACTGCTTTCAGTTCAAGAAGTATGGTCTGTGCAACGTCCCCAGCAAAGTGTTTTGCCATACTGAATGCCTTTAGTCTTAAAGATTTTTAAAATAATAACGTCCTTACATCAACCACTGGATGAATTAAAAACAATGGGTCTAAATGTGAAGACCGAGGGCATTTAGCTCTAGGAGGAGTGCCAACTGAGTGATGCTGTTCCAAGGCCCTGACTCAGTTACCATCACTTAGACGTCTGGTGCCACGTCAGATGTGATGCTGTATCCCACTTGGCCTCCATCTGTCTCTCCAGAAGGCTACAGGTCTCCTCATGTGCTGTATCTACCACTTCAGATAGATGTCTTAGATACTTTAGGGTATCTAAATATTTGTGCAACACAAAACAGTCAACCCCCACATTTTCAACTTCACTCACCTAAGACTGCAATTTGACTCAAAGACACAAAACACATACTGCTAAATATGAGTCACAGCTTGGCAGAAGACTCGTTGTCCAAAATCCCATTATAGTCAATGAGCATCTGGTCAAGAGAATCTAGAAAACCACACACACTTTATAACAGGCACCTGCATTAGGTCTACTTTGGAAGAGCTATTGCTCACAGCTAAACTAAAACATTTTAATCTGGAATATTAATCCCATGCTACATATCTAAAGAAAAAAATATAAACACAATGTATAGGAACCTATTCAGAAACCTCTGAAATGAACCCTTTAAGAAATCAGAGCACAGAACAGGAAAAGAGAGTGTCCAAGACCAAATGGATAATTTTCAACCCAAAAATCATAAGTGTTCAAAATTTCCAAAGTAAACAGAGCAGACCATGTTCTTCTGGAGAATGTGAGAATACAAGAACAAAAAAGCATAATCTGATATAGGTCAAGTTCTCACTATGTTTCTCCACCTTTTCCAATATGTGAACTTCAGTGTTTTTGCAACTCCATCAACTGCTTGGATTACCTAGAGATTGATTCACACACTAACTATGTAGGATATGTAACAATAGCATTTCCTAATCATGGCACAACATGAAACATTTTGTTAACTAAGAGTCATCTGACTGCCAAATAATGCTCACACCTATTTAGACAGAAACCTGAGACCTTAATAAGGTGAAACACTTTAAGCATTTAAAATGCAGATCTAAAGAACTGTGAAGATTTTAAATTACCAAGTAAGCCTCACACTGGTCTAGGCAATACAATGAATCATTGTGAATCACTTGGCAGAAACTGCGACTCAACTTCAAAGCAAAAATTAGTGGCTTGGACCTCTGGGTGGAGTGAGCTATAAAACACTAACATCAGCTTTTGTATGTAGCAAGCTCATTAGAGAAAGCTAACTCTGCCCAATACCTTCTATTACTAATTTAAGGATTCTTCTTGCAACTCACCTTCTTTTCCTACTCTCTCCTCCAAAGTAAATGCAAATGCATGAAGTAATACCACTGTAGTATGCGAACACATTTTCTCCCCCTGCAACAGTCTTTTCCTTTCTATTTACTTTCCTGTCTGCCAAAGCTTTCTGAAAATTCCTATTTTCAGGCACAGCACTCCCAAAAGAGGTTTCCAAAAGAATTCTCAAGTCATTTGACCAATTTCCCCCATGATATCCATTCCCTCCTTGCTCTGTTCAATGCTTTCATGATTTTAAATTGTAAGGAACTAAATTAGGATCAATAGATTCCCTGAGTTTGAGTCTGTAAGAAGTGGGCATTTGGTGGAAAGCTGCAGTATTCATCCATTCTTCCTGCACCCTGCTCTTCCACTTGCTCTCCAAAGCAGATGCAGAACAAACTTCTTCCTCTAACTGTGTCTTTTTGGACACCCCTTACTGAGACCAGGTTGGAAACACACCATACCACCCAGAAGCAACACAACTGATTTTAAAATTATTCTTCAAGTACCAGGGAGCCAAACTTTTGCCTACAATCAGGCCTTTCCCAGAACTTTGGCATGTAGGATGAATGCTAGGGATGGTTTTAAGCAATTTACACTGTCAAAACAATGTATTCAAATATTCATTAGAGATGAGAATCAGACTCGGGGTCTCAGTCTTGTATAACTCAGCTGTGGGTATGTTTGCATGCATGAAGACAACTAAGAATGAAAGTGGACTGAGAAAATACCTCCCTACTTAAAAAGAGCTAATTAAAAAGTGGAATGCAAAATAAATCAGCTAACTCATCTTAAAAGGCAGAGAACTGCAGCCCACGCAGGAGGAAGAGCCAAACTACTACTATCCTCTTTTCAGAGGATAAAGGAGGACATCTGTAAAAAGTCCTCCCTTCAGTTTCTCCCTAGTAGCAAGTGCGGGAGTAGAGTAGACATTAATCACATTCCACCCTTTGTATTTGAGAAGAAAAAACTCTGTGGGGGGGAATAATATGACTGAGAAAAACCACCTACCTTTGGGATCAGATTTCGTAATGAAATATAACCACCTTTTTGTTGGAGAGGTTCTGAATTCCTGGGTCTGTGTAAGTGGGAATTAGCTATGTTTCTCTATTTTACAATGGGAAAGATTCCCATCAAATCTCTCTGTCTCAGGATACCTTCCAGCAGTGAAGGGGAAAATATGTACAGACTTCTTGCAGCATAAGTATACTCTTAAGCTGTCCTTTCAGACAGTATGTAAATTCAGAGCTTTGATGGTCAGCACTGGTGCCACCACCCAATTAGTGGCTGTGCTATTAGGGCTATCAGATGTGTAGATGCTCTGTAATAATTTCATTTGAATATGATTAATGTTCTTTACTTTCTAGCTCAAGCTGTTTTCTTGTGTTGCTTTGCACAGCCAAGCAGTTTATATCCCAGTGGTGGCTAAAATTCACAGGGAAGGTGAACTGAGTCATACACATATATTGTCTCTAAAAAGAGAGGGATCAGATAGGACAAAAGACATATTTAGAAATGCATCTTTATCATCAATAAATTGGATGTTGAAGTCACAAAGGCCACATTCAGAGGCAGGAATATTTTTTATTTTCATTTGTATCTAAAAATATGGGAGATATACACCACAGTGCTCATGAAATTGTTCAAGCTGGTTTTAATAACAGACATTATGTTAAAAAAATGAAACTCCTTGTGTCACAGATGAACTGGAAAGAAACAAAGGAAAAGAAGTAACTCCTGCAGCACCTTTGCGCCCTTCTAGAATTGCTGCTCATAATTCTTTCTTTCAACAGTTCCCTTGCTCCTTTTATGCAAAGGTACCACCACCTAATGAAACAATTAAGGCCTGACAGTTTAAATACGTTTCTCTGTTCTTTTCAAGAATAAGTGCCAGCCATCAAGACAAACTATACCCACTGCTTCACTATCAGCAGAGTCATTGTTATCCCAGATAGAGTGCCCTAAAAATAAAATTCTGTATGTGCAGCTTCATCAAGTCAGGTCATGTCAGCCCCGCAGGGTAGACAGCACTGTACTAATTTTATTATTCTATTTTTAAACATGACCTCCTTAGATCTTTTAGTGTGTCCCACATAACAATGCAGAATTGACACACTGCATTCAAGTTCCTACTCTCAGCTAACCTCGAGTTTCTGAGTATCCTACACAGTCAGTATGTTTGCTGTCCAAAACAATGAAAAAAGGGTCATGTTTGCCTTAGTGTCACCTGTTGTACATTGCTTGCTGTTCAGGGGTCATGAGATCAAATCAAAATTCATATCTGCAGGATTGATCAGTGTCAACAAATTAGTGACCGTGGTACTAAATTTCACAGAGGGCTCCATCTCTTAAATCTGAACTGAATTTTAAAAGCATATGAATGCAGTGGGAGTGGAAGGGTTACCTCCTGAATTACCTCAGACACACTGATGGCTAGAAGTCACCCTGAGTGTGATTGTCTCACAGACCTAAAACAAAAATTCTTATTTTTTTTTGTATATCTGAGGTATTTGATCCTCGATATCTGTTCTCCCACAAAACCAAGGTCACTCAAACTAAGAGTTATAGTGCTAGCACAATACACAAAAATTGAAGAATTGCCTATATTTTTCAAGGCAAATTGACCGAACTGCATTTGGTGCATAGATTTACACCAACCTGTAGGTTTTACCTTACCATTCCTGTTTGAATTTTTTACAGCAGTTGACAATGAGTAGGTACCTACATTGTAGGGTAGCCTTTTCAAACATAAGCTGAATAAAAAAGTACCTTTCCATCCTTTGCACCTATTCCTCACAGCAATAAAAATAAAAAACCTGATTTCACACAAACATGAAACTTAAAACAATCCTACCCTATACCAGCAATTTGGGAATTTGCACTTTGTGCACTGTGGACTAGAAACCTAAAAGAGTTTTGAGGCAGACAAAAAATATTGCATTTGGTGCTACAGTGTTGGTTCAGAACATAACAAGAATCCATTCAGTGTTCAACAGGTGCACAGTAAAAAATTATGTGAGAGGAAGGTAAGGAAGCGGAACAAGGATGTATTGAGCAGTTTGGCTTAGCTAGTTCTTTAGACACTCAATTTTTGATTTTTATCATAAGCAACACCATAATACCAAGGATCAGATAGGCACATCTGTTAGGAACTTTAGGTTAAATCTGTGGATAGGAAACAGCTCTCAATACCCTGTCACAGTACATCCTTCAATAGCCATACTCCTCCCTTGTAGTGGTGGATGACGTACTGGGTTTGTGTGGGAAGGTGTTCACAGCAGGGGAGAGAGGGCCTACAGGGGTGACTTCTGTGACAAGCTGCCAGAAGCTTTCCCCCATGTCTGTTGATGCCAATGGCAGCTGGTACCAGGATAAACCCACCACTGGCCAAGGCTGAGGCCATCAGTGATGATTGTAGCATCTCTGGGATAATGAATTTAAGCAGAGGGGAAAATTACTGCAGAGAAGCAGCCAGAGAGGAGTGAGACTATGTGACAGAAATAGCCCTTCAGACCCCAAGGTCAGTGAAGAAGGAGGGGGAGGAGGTGCTCCAGGCACTGGAGCAGAGATTCCCTTACAGCCTGTGGTACAGATCATGGTGAGGCAGCTATGCCCCCGCTCTCCAGCCCAGGGAGATTCGACAGGGGTGCAGAAATCCATCTGCAGCCCAANATAAACCCACCACTGGCCAAGGCTGAGGCCATCAGTGATGATTGTAGCATCTCTGGGATAATGAATTTAAGCAGAGGGGAAAATTACTGCAGAGAAGCAGCCAGAGAGGAGTGAGACTATGTGACAGAAATAGCCCTTCAGACCCCAAGGTCAGTGAAGAAGGAGGGGGAGGAGGTGCTCCAGGCACTGGAGCAGAGATTCCCTTACAGCCTGTGGTACAGATCATGGTGAGGCAGCTATGCCCCCGCTCTCCAGCCCAGGGAGATTCGACAGGGGTGCAGAAATCCATCTGCAGCCCAAGGAGGACCCTACACTGGAGCAGGTGGATGCCCAAAGAAGGCTGTGGTCCCAGGAGAAGCTGGAGCAGGCTCCTGGCAGGACCTGGGACTCCCTGGAGGGAGGAGCCAACAGTGCAGCAGGTTTGCTGGCAGGACTTGTGACACCACGTAGGACCCACGTTTGAGCAGGCTGTGCCTGAAGGACTGCTCCCAAGGGAGGGATACCATGCTGGAGCTGGGGAATAATGTAAGGGAGAAGCAGCAACAGAGACAGGGTGTGATGAACTGATTGTAAACCTCATTTCCACCTTCCTGAGCTACTGCTGGGGAGGAGGTAGAGAATTTGAGAAGCCNGAGCAGGCTCCTGGCAGGACCTGGGACTCCCTGGAGGGAGGAGCCAACAGTGCAGCAGGTTTGCTGGCAGGACTTGTGACACCACGTAGGACCCACGTTTGAGCAGGCTGTGCCTGAAGGACTGCTCCCAAGGGAGGGATACCATGCTGGAGCTGGGGAATAATGTAAGGGAGAAGCAGCAACAGAGACAGGGTGTGATGAACTGATTGTAAACCTCATTTCCACCTTCCTGAGCTACTGCTGGGGAGGAGGTAGAGAATTTGAGAAGCCAAGCCCAGGAAGAAGGGAGGGGTGGAAGGAATGTGTTTTAAGAACTGGTTTTATTTTTTATTATTTTACTCTGATTTCTTTGGCAATAAATTTGATTGATTTTACTGAGTCTCTTTTGCCTGTGATGGCAATTGGTGACCCATCTTTCCCCCTGCCCATGAGCCTTTTGTTGAATTTTTCTCCTCCCTCTCCAGTTGAGGAGAGCAGTGTNGTTTTAAGAACTGGTTTTATTTTTTATTATTTTACTCTGATTTCTTTGGCAATAAATTTGATTGATTTTACTGAGTCTCTTTTGCCTGTGATGGCAATTGGTGACCCATCTTTCCCCCTGCCCATGAGCCTTTTGTTGAATTTTTCTCCTCCCTCTCCAGTTGAGGAGAGCAGTGTCAGAGCAGCTTTGGTGGGCACTTGGTGTCCAGCCAGGGTCAACCCACCACAGCTGGTAATACCATCCCAAGGAAGTTTAGATCAAGATAATGAGATCACAGGAGACACCTAGGTCTTGTACCTGTTGCACTGTATTCCACTGGCTAATCCCCAGCTGGGCTTCTTTGAACGTGGCAGGGTGCTGCATAGTTGTTCGGGTTTTTTTTCATTTTGCCCAATTATTTCTTCATTTGTAAGGGTCTGAAGCTTGTTTTTGGTTTGTTTCTTTTACTTGTTTGGGTTTCAGCCAGGAAGGAAGGAAGGACTTTGGCCCAATATTTGAATTGCACATTAGAAATTATTTAATTTCTCTTCCCACATACCTCATTAGCTAAGAAAATAGCACCGAAACAGGACTTAGAGGTCGCTGTCGTCTCCTCTGCTTGACTACTTCCACAAAAATGTATACACCTTACTACATGTAAATGATCACCTAACACAGCAGGATAATGACCTGCCGGCAGCCTTGTTCATCTCGTTTCCAGAGGCTTTTCTGCAGAACAAAAACAGCTTATTCCAAGAAAAGCAGACGGTAGAAAACAAAGAGCATGCCTTCGCAGAGAGACAATGTCGTGAAGAAAACCTAACTGCAAGCAGGACAGTTTTAGGCACCAGTATTTGTTAACACAGCAGCATGACTAACATGCTTGGCTCCCAGGGTGTTGGGAAGGTTTGCTCAGGTGATTTTTTTTTTTTTCTGCCTTAGCACAGCTATGCTGTTGCCATTATCCCAGTCAGCCAGGTGGCACAAAGCCCAGTATCATTCCATATAAATATATCCAAGGAATCAGTGTTAATTGGTCAAATACTGAAATTCAAACCTGACAAAATATATGCATCCTACCTATTTATTTCAGTTTGTTGTTCTGTCTGCTTTCATTTTGTATTCTCTATCTGTCCCATGAATGATCAAGGCAACAGTGAACAAAGAAGGATGAGAGACCCAAGGTTTGTGTTTATCAGACACAATCTAAAAGACTTGCTGCTCTTAAATATTTCTTTCACAGGAAGCAACCCTGACACTGTATTCTTGCCGTTGGGCAGATCTACCTGCCAGCTTCACACTTGTGTCACTCACTAACATTGTCTCAACTTTACTTCTCAGAAAAATGAAGGAGACATACCAAAAATTTCTCAGAAACATTTTCATAACTTCTCTTTTAATATGTTTTGTAGGCAGACAGAAGAATGCTGAAAAACAGCAAACTATGGAGATGCTAACAAATATATTTGTTTGAAATATATATTTATAGCTGGGCTCTTCCTGGACACATGGGACAGTAAGTTTCACACAAATCAAAGCAATTCAGAAATTATTTTCATCTCTCTCACCACAATATGCTTACGCTTCACATCCCGACAGGCTGAGATGTCTCCCCAGCATAGCTTTTGGAATTTGAAGCCTTCACATATTGCCTCTGAGAATTTTGTTCCAGCAATTCCTGTCCAGCCATTTTTGTTGGTGTGAGGTTCAAAAGTGTTGCTAAGTGGCAATTCTACTGGAAAGTAAAGATGTATTTGTGCTGGGAGAGCTTAAATCCCCCCAAAATACAAAATGCAGTGAAATGACCTTTTCTTCTGTTTGTTCTGTTGCAGCAGTGTGTTCATGTAGTGGTTTTCAGGCCTTGTAGCTGACTGTTTCTGCGGGACATTGGCATTCACTGCTTTCTTTGTTTCTGCATGAATATGTAAAAACAAAAGTGTCATGTTGTTTGAACAGATTTCTGGCCAGCCTTAATTTAGAACTGGAGTGTGTGCACATAGTTGGCTATTTCAAACTATCAGTCAACCCCAAAAGGTTTGCTTTGTTTAGTTAAGAGGCGAAAAAACAAGAGTTGGTGAGGCTAATTCTTGGAGGCTGGAATTATCATATCAAATAGTGTTCTAAACTTGCAACAACCAAGTGTCTCTTCATCTGGCTCGTGCTTTTGGAACAAACAGTGCATGACTTAGACTCAGTTTTCATACACATCATAAACTCCAGCCAAAGGGAAAAATAAAAAGAAAACCCTAGATTGTTATGACATGGCTATAAATACAGATAATAAATTATAACAGTAAAATATGTTATGAAAATTACAGCTAATTTTAAAATAGCCCAATCTGACTGCCTACAGAGTGTAGAATTATATAGCATTGTTGAAACTCTTATTTTTTTTACCCCTTCCAGCCATTCTTATTACTCCAAGTTTTTAGTTTTAATAGCCATCGAAAAAAGATTTATATTGCCATGCAAAAACAGAAGTGGGCAGATTTGTAAAGCACTCTGAGTTACAGAATTTTTCTTATTTGCTTCAGGTGCATAACTAGTGATTGTTCCTCCTTTTGCACAATGAGTTTCTGGTGTCTACTTTCTGTGATGCTAGACAGAGATTTACAAAGATGTCATTTGGCAGAATATTTTAGAGAGGTTTGTTATTGGCATTTCATGAGTGTGAGGCATCACAAGTGGTTTTAGTCTCCCAGGTGTGTTTCTTAGCATATGGGGCTGGCAAACACTGCATGTGATGTGACAGCACAGAATTAAGTTTGAAACAACACTTAAAAGATTTGAAGAAAGAAACAAGGTTGCTGTCCATCTGATGGAAATCACAGTGTGTAAACAAATTCAATGAGAGGTCAATGAATTCTGATTAAGACAAAAAACCCAAATCTTTGGACTGGTAAGAGACAGTGCCCAGCAGCCATTTAAAGAGACCACACTACTTGACACTGTCATTTCAGACTGTGACTGTCCTCTATTTCACACAGCATACAAGGAGAGCTTTCTGATTTGGGGTATCTACCCACCAGACAAAATGCTCCATCCTTCCCTTCACCATCATCACAAAAGTGTGGCCAAGGCAAAGTTTATTACGATGTATAAAGAGTTTCAAAGAAACAGGGCTGGATAGAGGGAGGGGAACCAGCCAGGGAGCAATGCCAATCTCTGATTATAAAGCTAAAATATGCATGTCTTCGGGTTTTTCCCTGTCTCCCTGTTTCTGCATGGAGCTCCAGGTAAACTTCATAAGGGAAAATCTCATTTGGGAATAAAATGGAAACTGGGCAGTACCTGGAGTGTCTGTTGCCTCTGTCTTCACCTGCCAGCAAGTCCCCAGAAGGCCCATGGGCTGTTGCAGTCAACATTTCTAGGCAAAATAGAGCTCTCTTTCCCATGTTCAATAGCCAGCCTCAGCACAGACTGACAATGTGTTTACAGTGTTCCTTAGGGCCTGGAGTGCTTCTACTGATTAATATGTAGTTTGTCACAGCCATGGTCACCTTCTTTTGTTAAAAATAGTCTATCATATGCTTTTGCTCGCACAAAGGCTTTTGAAACATATACATGTATCCACACCTCGCACCCTGCCCAAACAAGTTTGTCACAGGATCTCTTCTAGCCACAAATCCTGCATTACAACATTAATGATGGGAAGACTCTAGAGTTTGTTTACCAAGAAATGACTGGCTGCTGGAGTTGGGCAAAAGGGAGAGAGTACACTGACTCACAGGGAATAACCAATGTATTTCCTTAATTCTGTTGTATCTTGCTCCTCATTCTTGTTCCCAGTCCATTCAACACCTGTGTTTCAAAATATTCAACTTCTACCCCTAAGTTTTCATTTCAAATCTTAAGGGTAGAATTAACAATTCCCTGAATGTAAACAGACAGGCAAATTACACAGCTGGGTACATAAAGCACAGTGGTGTGTGAGTGTATTCTTATTACCTGAAGGAGGACTGTTTACAAGACACACTTTGTGTGATGATACAGTGTTTAAATTGTGTTCTTTCCAGTATGCCCTACAGACAGAATTTCTATTGGCTATAGGCTACCTTGTCTTCTAATTTAGTTGAAAGAAATTAAAAGCCAGGGATCACAGCGCAGCACTAGGTGACCAATTCATAAAGCTCCTCTCTGTTTCTTGCTGGATTTCAAACACTTTCATTGTTTTTCTCTTGTCCTTTTCGTCTAACAGTGGATACTTTTGAGGTCAGATGAGACATGATGTTTTCCAGACTTGGAATCACTCATTCTGTGTATGCAAAAAATGGTGTATTGTGCTGATGTAAACAGCTCCCAAATGTGGCTTGTTAATATTTCTTGCCTAATTTTTCCAAATGGAAACTACTTGCCCAGAGAGTCACTGTGTGTTTTCTTCCTCCTTCAGAAGATTCTTCCAGGGAACCTCCATGCCCTGATGCTCCACAACAAGAATGGGTTTATTTTCTCTGTAAGATGCCCAATTAGGACATTCTTCTGCCTTCCTCCACACATCCCCCCCCCCAACTGTATTGCAAGTCTGCATGTATTTTCTTTTTCCATTACCAAAACCATCATGTTTTCCAATTCCTCAATCACAGATTTAATGCTGGGATATATATTATGAGGACTTGTCCTGGGTTACATATGTCCCAGTTCCTGCAAACACAAGAGGTGCTTCACATGGCAGAGGTGTGTGTTTTCATTTTAATCTTGTCCACAGCAACTTTTTCAGACTTCATGATTTGTTCAGGAGAGAAAGAAGGGAAATATAAAAGTTTTGGTAATGTACTCAGCCTCCTGAAGCAGAAGCAGGTAGCAAGCTGCAATACATCTCAAAATAGAAGAGTTTTATTATTCTTCATTGTATGAAACCCCACATTTAAGGCAGTTGCCTAAGACAGCTGAAACCAGGGTAGCAGTTGCGATCTTTAATATATTCCATTGTAATTTGCTTGGTTTAATTATGTTTGAAAAAAGTAACTGGTTTCATGGTGGCTTCTAGGATAGGTTTTCACTGAAAAAAAAATCAAAAAGGGCAAATAGTTGACAAGAACAGTGACAAAACATCCAGATAATAGTGTCAGGGATAACTTCTCCATGATACTGGTTGTGTGTTATGTATAAACACACAGAGAAAAGTATCTACCTGTTTTATAACAAGCTTATTGCCCCTTGATGGATGTTTTTAAAATAGTTTAAAAATAGTTGTTTAAAATCTGAAGGACTTTTCTCTTCCTCTCCTCTCCTCTCCCCTCCCCTCCCCCTCTCCCCTCTCCTCTCCTCTCCGCTCCCCCCTCCCCTTCCCTCTCCTCTCCCCTCTCCTCCCCTCCCCTTCCCTCCCCTCTTCTTTCTTCTGTTCAGTGTTAGATTTAACACCAAATAAACCTCTACAAGCAGAAGACAGCAAGAAAGTAGCATAAGGTCTGTGATGATGTATTTTAGTCTTCCTTTAAGGTTAAAATCTTCTTTTATTTCTCTGATTGTCCATCCAAGCAAATTAAATAAGTCTTTTTAAAAACACTTCTCTGTGACTTCTTTCAAGTGACTGTTGCATTTTAAATTCTATTTCCTTTTAAGAAAGCAGATTTACTGTAACAAATTCCTTTATTTTCCTTCAAATGCCTGTGATACCATGTGTCTCTCTGACTCATACAGGCTGCAGTGCCTAGCACTTAGGCAGCTTTTCTGGGCCATCTCTTAGCTGAAGCATCTTTTAGCTCCTTCTCTGAGAGAGAGGCTGCTACCAATGGCCCAGTTTGAGGCTTGACCTTCATGAGATGCATAGTGAAATGTGGTAGGCAACCTTGCAACAGGGCACAGCTCCAAGTATCATATCAGTCTTGAATGACAGGTTTGGCCAAAGGTAACATTCAGGTGAATAGTTTTTTGGTATCTTCAAGTGGCGAAATGCACAGTAGTTACCCAGGATCCAAACCAACACCTGAATTGAGCTGGGATGGCAGCAAAGTAGAATGTCAAGAGGACAGTGCAGGGAGATGCTGGCCAAGAGAGAGAGGGTAAGCATGTCCTTTAAGTGGGTGTGTGTTTGTTTCCTTGTTAGACATTGTTTATATATATGTGCATTGCCTGACACCTGCTCCCACAGGTCCTGGGTATAGTAAACACAAAATTAAACACTTGCTCCAAAATTCATCGAAGTGTAAAATATTGTGTCCCCTCCAAGCACAGTTATAATGAATTTAGAGCCTCTCACTTTAACACTATAGAGATGAGGCTTTAAGCAGCTGCGGCTATAGACAAGTAAAATGAGTGCTGTGGTCTTCAGGACCTTGCAATTCCTCACTAAAGACAGACCTTAAAGCTTCAGCATGGTTCAGCTGAAGCAGGGAGTACAGTGGATTACCCCTCCCTGCCTCAGCTCATGCAAACCGTGCTGCTTTGACTTGCAGCACTTGCTCCTGAACTTGTCAGATAGTTGCTCCTGAAAAGAACGAGCAAAGTGGCAGCTTCAGAATCAAATGCAAATGCTGCTGGAGAGTATCTGAAATAAAAATCGTGTTCAAAAGTTGAGGGTCCCCTTTCAGTCAAAAACCTTGAGCTTCCTCAAACAAAGCATGCAAGAGGTGGCTGTAGAAGAGACCACAGATAAAACACCTACTTTCTGCAGAGCTATCTGGAAGATCTGCATGTCCCATCAAACTAATTTTGTGGCTAGAGGAAGGGGAAGGAGACTTCTGCTCTCAGTGAAGTCCTGCATAGAGAGGTTGCTGTATTAACCACCTCACTGTTTTGTTCCAATCTTGTTATCTGTTCTTGTTAAAACCTTTATTATTCATGGATGCAAAAATCCAATCATTAAAGCAGCATAAATATTCATACTGTGTGCATTTCATTTAGCCGCTTGGCAAAACTTCTCTGGCATACAGGAGTATTGAGGAAATCTGGCTAATGAGACCAGAACACAGGAAGTGCATGGGTTTTCCTTTCTTTTTTACCTGCAAATAAATGCAGAATAACTAACCAAATAAACAACCACAGAAGGGGCACATATTCACCAGGAAGGATGATACGCACACTTGCTTTGACTTCTGTGTCAACAGGAATGCAAGGCCTTTTGTAATGCAATTATGTGCAAGAACCAGGATATTGTAAAACTAATGTAGAAAGCGTGATAAGCATCGCTGCATGAGTTCATTCGGCTTTGCCTCACATTTAATGTCTAACC
This sequence comes from Oxyruncus cristatus, assembly GCA_013399855.1. Lineage (NCBI taxonomy): Eukaryota > Metazoa > Chordata > Aves > Passeriformes > Cotingidae > Oxyruncus > Oxyruncus cristatus. The sequence goes on along the minus strand of VXAY01005790.1, from coordinate 523,977 downwards.
ATTAACATCCTGCATGGTCCACACTCTTGTTCAATCCTTTTTTAAGGCAGAACTGCCATTCTTCTCTCTGCAGCTACACTAAATCAAAATGTAGCTGTATTCTGCTCTGTGAATGTCAGTTTATCTACATTCTGCACTCCTGCTCAGCTTCAGGATCTTTTTGATGGCAGAGATAAAACAACAAGAAGTTACTCCCACAACAAAGTTTAAAACCCACAATTAAAGCATCTGCTACATAGTCAGCAGTGAGGGAAGTCTTCTCATGTGGGCCTGGTACATCAAAATTCTGAGCTGCCAGCTCTTCAACAGCACTTCAGGAGAAGCCTTGCAGAGTGCAAGACTTCTGTTTTTTGCTGGTTTAGAATAGCAAGTTGAGGTGTGGATTTTTAAACGCTAGCGGGGTTTTCAAAATTGAAAAATGTGGGCCTGACTGAATGGCAAAACTCCTTGACTTCTGCAACCATCATGCTTGACCAGAGGACTCATTCTAGAGAACATGGTCAGGCACTTTCCAGGTTTTCTATTTCATGTTTTTATGAATTTCCACAAATAAACAAGTCTTCTACTAACTGGCATTTTACACCAGTAACCACTTTCTTGGCTTCAAGTCTGCTGCGTACTTCCCACTGCTGCTTAGCCATCTGTAACTGAATGAGCTCTTTCTTCCCCACCCCTTCTCCACCCTCATTGTAGTGAACAGAAGCACTGGGACACACGCAGTGCTATGTAATGCACAGCATGCCAAGTTTCCACTGAAGCATTCACACCCAGCCAAGGGCTTGATTCTTCTGACCCTCCTCAGGCTAAGATTGTTGCTACAGGATCACAGCTTGTCATTTTCAATATGTAACACTCCATTTATTCCCAATACCCAAGTATAGACTGACTGGAACTTCAGTATCATATCAGGGTTGCCACTTTAGGCCTGAAGATGCTTGCTTTTGCTGTGTTCAGTTTCTAGACTTCTTATTCCTTTGTCTATAGATAAAGTGACAGTGAGGAGAGAAAAAAAAAAAAGCCTCCTAAACTCTTTGGACTACTGGTCAGTGATTAGTCAAGCATTTAGTTAAGATACTACAAGTTACAGCACATGAGAACAGAATGCACAACTGGTTCTTAGCAGTACAAGGATCAGAGGGATACTTACACCTACTATATCCTAGTAACTTACTTGACTTTTCCTTTTATAAATACCACCCAGACAAAAACTTCAGTATTGCCAAAAGCACTTTGGCTGTGGATAAGGAAGTGTGTTTAAATGTTAAATGTTAAAATTAGTACTGGAAAGTATATATTGCTAAGCGGGTAAGTGTGTCCCACAAAATAGCACTTCATGCTTTGAACTTAAGAACTGAGAGGTGGCTATATCTAAGGCTTACACCTGAAGTTGTGTACACAGAAGGAGGTACCTTCCATTCTTCACTTTAGAGTGAAGAGACACAAGGTAGGTAGGCATCTAGAAATCACTCCATACTCTTGATCTTGAATGCAGTGTATGCTTTCATAAAGTGCTGGGCAAACCAGAAAATTCTTCTTTCCCTCCAAATACACATCTAACTTGCCACCCTGCAATTTTTCATATTTATATTTCTCCTTGTGTAATGAAATGACATGAGAACTTGCTTGAAGGACAACCACAGGAAAAATGAGTTGTTTCAAGATGTGCTAGTGGCTGCAAGAGTTATCTTGTGGTTTGAATTCTTCCAAATTAACTATGACTGACAATACTAGTGAGCTAACAGATTTATCTGCGGGTGAGGGAACCAACAAAAAAAACTCCTTAGTGCAACATTTTTTGCAAAATTGCTTCTTTAAGAATTTTCCTTAAAGGTTATTTTTGCATCTTTGCTTTAAAAGCTTCTATGTGGGTTTAAGCAAAAATTTTAACAAAAATTTAAATTGGTGATATTTCAGCTTGTTCAGTTAGTGGCAGCAAATGGAAATGGTGCTGAAAGCAAACACAAATGGCCACGAACAAGAGCTGTCTGTACAGCCTTTATAGTGAAGACTAAGTCTTGGTCTGGGCTCCTAGACATACACCTGCAGTATAAAGTTAAATCATGTTTTAAACTAAACTTCCCAGTAAGGGCAAATGCTAACAAAAATAAAAGTTATAAGGAAGAAGACACTTTTCACTTCTGTGCTGTTAAAGCCTGTAAAAAATTCAACCATCCCAGTTGGTTAACACATCTCTAACCTATATAAATCAAAGCTTTGTTTTAAGTGAATAAAACCACTTTGGCACACAACCATATCCTAGCAGTATGATGCATGTCTGAATATTCCTAAGAATGCCCTCAGAGGTACTCTGTGAGCAGAAATATTCTGCAGAAGGGAAGAAGAGGGAGTACAAAGGCCCATTGTGCACACTAATGCAGAAAAATGAAATCAAATACCATTGTCAGCAAAAGCAGAGTGTCTTCTGAGCAAAGGCTATTAAGTGTGTCAGACTGCAGGATATTTTCTGGACATGGCTATTATGTTAAGACATACTGAACATGTGTCACTTATAACCCTGCCCCGGTTGTAACATCACAGCTCCAGAGGAAAAAAGTCTGGTGCATCAATTCTTTGTATCAAATACTCTCACACAGTTCTCACCGACCTGTCACTTCTCATTTGTAAAGAAGGTTAGAGTAAGTTATAATTACTACTTGCTGCCCTGTCAACTAATTAAATATAATAAGGAGCTTTCTGTGAGTTTAATGTTAACACGGTGTAATTACAGGAGTTTTGAATGCACAGTGCATGTATTACAGGTTTCGGTATTTGCTCCCCACCTTTTATGACCTAAATTCTCAGGTTAAACCTATCATATGACTTGTGAGCAGGCATTGTCAAAGACAACTATTCAGACATAAATACAAGTCAACCAAAGCAGTCCTGTGTATTTTTAGAGGCATAGCATCAGCGTCCAGGGGCAGAGGTGGAAGGAAGGAGAAGAAAGCCAGCCAGTTTCTCCCTTCCCTTTTTCTTCCCTTCAGGAGGCACCCTTGCTCAAATTCTCCCCTCCATGAGGCTCCCACTGCTCTGAGCCTTTTTCCTCTCTTTTGTAAAGAAAAATACTGGTATTTCAAAGCCATTTCCAACCCCATCTCTTCATCAGTCTGAGGAGCAGGGGAGGAGTGAGTGCAACTGCCCAACTCTGGGGCTGGCTCTACTCTTCAGTGAGTAAGAGTTACACCATACAAATACTTTTTACCCAGGGAAGGAAGATTGCTTGGGAGGCCTACAGCAGGGTGAGAGTCATGATGGAGACCATGTAATGCTCCAGCACTAGGGCTGACATTGCTCCTTACCCTTCTAAGTATTTGGAAGATCTTTAAACACATTTTAAAATAGTGAAGAGCAGAGAAGTCAGGCTTTAGATCAGCCAGAACTTCGGTAGCTGCAGCTCTAGTAAGTTCTGCCTACTGCATTTTTCACACTTTCCCACTCATACTCCTCGTTTCTCTTTTTTCCCTGGAAACATTCAAGGTCAGATTGGATGAGGTTCTGAGCAATCTGATCTAGTGGAGGATGTCCTTGCTCATTGCAGGGAGGTTGGACTAGAAGAACTTTGAAGGTCCCTTCCAACACCAACCATTCTATGATTCTATGTAAGTTAGGTACAAATAGCTCACAAAATAAAAATGCAATTAATTAAACAAAAATGTAGTCTAAAAGAACCAATTAAAATGATGAAAATCTTTAATTTTATTTAAGTATAGTTGTACGGACACGTGTATATACAAATACAGATCTTATGGGGCAGGGATTTTGTTTGTTTTTTTTTTTTTTTTAACATTTTCCTTTAAGTTTATATAACGTAAGCATTTCAAAAACAGCACTCAATGAGTAAGTGCAAAGAAACTGCAAAGCAGGGCAGTACAAGCACAGGACCACACTGAGCTGGACTTTCATACCCAGATGCATACACAATGAGTGTCTTCAATGGGGTGTCAAGAGTAAGCATGGTAAGCGGATTTCGCAGACTCATGGGTAACCTCCAACATGCCAGCATCTATTAAACTGTACAGACAATGGCAGCAAGCCTATTGTAGGGAGATTTGTCTCACATCCGAGAAGCTTGAGAGCGAATGCATGGGAAAAACTCAGTGATGCCAGACCAGAAACAGATCTGCCCATTCACAGCTCCAAATTAAAAAAAGGAGGAGGGTGGGAGAGGAGGAAGGGCAGGAAAAGGGAAGAGAAGTGTGGAGGGTTGTACATTAAAACTGGTGATTACAAAATCCAAGTGTAATGTGTAATGAAAAGAGGGAAAGAGTTAACACTCTAAACCTCTGAAAGTGATTGAACCATTGCACTCATAAGGCAACGGATTAAGTTCAGTGAGGGCTAGGGGTGGGAATCAACAGGTACAAATACAACCATTTTCCTTCCACAGTTATAGAGGAAAGGAAACAATCTACTCAACTACTCTCAGTACTTCCCAAATTTGTTTCTAGTTATTTTGGAACCAAGTACATACATATATCGCACATGACACTGGCAAGATTGTTTCTGGAAAAAACTACTCATGGGAACAAAACCAGAAGGAAAACAGGAGGAAAAAAATACCAATAAAAAAGAAACAAACAAACAAAATAACAGAAAAGTTGTTATATCCCCAAAGCCTTTTTAGAAACAAACATGATACAAAAGAACAAAAACTAACACATAAACCACAGGGCTCCAACATCAGACCTTTAAACACTGAGGACAAAACATTGATCATCAAAAGTCATGTTGTTTCAGGTCTTGACATTGTGAAGTCTTGCAACAGATGAACAATTTTCAAAGATGAGTCCTGTATGCTGCAGTGTCATGGCCACTTGTCTCTCAGTTCTCAGCCATGATCACACTTGATGCTTCAAAGCTCTGTCTTGTAATCAACACGTGATTTTAATATCCTGAAAGTCTATTGTTCTCACTTACAAAAGACATAAGAATCAAATTAATACTTTATTATCAAACACTATATACAACAGAGGTTGCTAATAATACAGAATTTAAAGAACATAGCTTTAAGTTTTACTTGTCTTTCCTTCGCCATCCAAGTAAGTACAGTACAAAACAATATTCTAAACTAACACGAAATGTTACCTTGTCTATTGAAGGATACACAGTATCCACTAAACTGACTGATCCCTATTTTGCCTGCTTCACATTGCAATGCACTTGGCAGCCAGGAGTGCAGGTTATGGGCATAAGTAACCCACCTAGGCTGAGGGAGAATCAGTACCTCAGACTTGAGCTGGGCCAAATAAAGGGTAAGGAAGCAAAAATCTCCTCAATTTGCAGCAACATCTGCATTTAAAGCATCCAGAGATTTGCAATGCAACACAAAGCCGACCAACATTTATGTATCTTGGTATGACCGGGATTGCCTAATGCCATCAGGTATCAAACTGGCAGTCTGGTATGCTACTTCCAGCCACACCATGCCAGGCAGCACTGGGATCCACTGTGCAGCCACACCAGTTGTGTTGTCCCTCACCTACCCAGCAAGGCTCTGTGACAACATGAAGGGGTGAGTTTCACCAGGAGTAACACTAGTGACAATCCTTTGTGGATAAATGGTACGTCTTCAACTCCAACATCATTCAGAGACAAAGGATGACAAATGAAGTCACTGTTCCTACATTAAATTGGCACTACTGGTATGACTGCCTGCAATTGCTATGAATCATTTTAATATGGTTACACATCATGCAATATTATCTGTACTCTGGTTAATAATCCATTTGATAAGGTGTGTTTTGAATAAGCTCACCTCATCCAAAGCTTTTTAATTCCTACATACAGGAAGTATTAGTGTGTGTACCAAGCATATACACATTAAAGAGAACAAAGTACCAGAGAGCCTGTAATGAGATGACTTCCCTCACTGTTTAGTCTGTGTATCTTTATTCTGTGCACTTCACACTAGAGCAAATTTTCTGCATTCCTCCTGTAAGTACAGGCCCTGCATTAATGCACATGTATGATATCAGGCAAGCCCAGGTCATAGCTCAGCATGCATAAAACCTCCCTTTACATCACAAATTTATTTTCCCCTTTCCTGCTTCAACTCCTGGAAAGCTTTTCGCCATTTAAAAAAAAAAAACAAAACACCAAAAACAAAGTCTATGAAGTGCTGTCCATTAATGGCATCACTCAAATTTGTTACAGCAGACTTTTTCTTCGTAATTAATATAGAAAAATCTTGTTTTGCTTAAACGCACCAAAACGTTTGGTTTCACATTTAATGTAATTACCACAGTTTTTGTCAGAAAAGCTCTGTTTCAGTCTGGGTCTGAAATTTCACTGATTATGCTTAGCATCCAAGTTCTGTGGCAGCCAAGCCAAAAAGCACTCCAAGGCTTGCACTTCCTGGTAAACTACTTTTTAAAGTTTTGTGTCAGCCAAGGCTCAGATTCCTTAACAGGGTCATACCTAATTCCATCAAACAAGACAGTCCCATTTCCTAATTGCATCAAGGGTTACCACTTCTCTCACATGTTTGAATAGGACAAGCATATATACTCACTCTCAGCATAAAGTATATCTAAATAATGTATTTTCTATTCTAGTGGATTTTTAAAAAAATATTTTATTAAGTCTTTGGGAGCCCATCTAGTTTATCTCCGGCTGATAAACATGTTTCCTCTACTCTTCAAACTGTGCTGGAAAGGGAAAAGATAAAAATCAACACTTGAATTCGTATTCCACACTTCTTTTCTTTCCCCCCACCAAACAACGCTATTAGAGTGCCCTGGCTTCTTCTACATGTGATTTATTCCCATGATTGAGGAACTTGCAGGAGAGACAAATCAAGAGCACACTGGAGATCCTGTGTCCCAAACATGTTTCGTCTGGCCACCAATGTCCTCTTTTAGCATGTATTAACACCCAGAGCAGCATCCAAGGCTATCAGCTCCTAAGTCAGCGCTGGGGAAGGTCACTTTATTCTCAAAAGTGCCTCTGCATTTCAAGAAAAAAATTGTAGCACCACGGTTGATTTGTTTTAAAATAAAATAATCCGGTGTGCATTATCCCCTTAAAACGAAATAACAGAGGCACTCACACCCCCAGTGAAGTTTCCTAAATCTGACCTTGCCTGCTGTGTGCTAACATTCCTAAATACTAAACTTCTTCCTCTCACCAAAGACAGCATTTCTACTTGTGAGCACAAATTTTACTGTCAAAGACATTTCAAGACAGCCCTGTAAGAAACATCATCTTTCCCTTTCAGAAGCCTGTTCATTCAGAAACTCCTGGAGGTAAGGGTGTTATATTATGTGTACTCTTAATATTTCCCCTCCAGTCCTGACATGGTGACACAATGCCTTGCACAATCATCTTACAGTGCTGAACGAGAAGGCATAAATATTGTATCACAGAGAAAGACTCTCCCAGGTTTTCACTCACTTTCCTTATCCCTCACTGACTGTATCTGCCACTATTCTTCCTCGTCCACATACGGATGACACAGTGAGCTAACAGAGGTGACTTTTTAAAGAAGAATGCAGAGGAAAATAAGAATCACTAGTGTCACTATTATAGTTTGGCATTTTCATTTGGAGTCCTTTTATTTATATGGAGGGGTTAAGAAAGTCACAGGGTAGGTAGGGGTGGGTGCTGAAGCTAGTTATCCCCTTCAAATTTTTGCTGAGTTCAGGCTAAAAGGGAGAAGAAAAGGGAAAAATAACAATTTGACATCTGCAAAAACAATAAAGTCCCTTTCCTGGGATGAGCAGTTAGGTGGATCTTTGATGTTCCAAGACCCTGATATTTTCTGCGACAGGTCGCCGAAGCATACTCTGCTATAATATCAAAAGCATTGCCAGGAGGAACAATAGAGTTGCCAAAAGCCGGCTGGGTATCCTTGGTGTCTGTGCCGCATTCTCGCCACGGGATGGCTCGGCTGACTCATGTACGGTATCATCTGTTCAAACAGAAAGCACACATTCCAATGAGATTTTGCATCCTTAATAAACTCTCACTGAGCCGACAACCATAAGTAGATTTCAGTGCCTTTATGAAATAGGGCAATGAACCTTGTGCTGTCATTGACTTTCACAAGCGTGTAATACCTCATTATGTAATCAACTTGGGGCCAAGTCCTGCATTTCTTACTGGAAAAACTCCCATTGAAGACCAGAGGAGCAGAAAGTAAGTCTGATTTCAGTGGATTGAGGAATGAAAGATTCCTCTTCCAATAAAAGGCTGTAGCTCTAGCTTTGGATGGCTCATTAGATAGCCATGTCAGCTGGGAGGCAGCTAAATAAAAATACCTGATTTTCAAAAGTGTTGCACATGCCCAGAATTAATTTCACAGTTAATCCCCTTACTCAGTTACAGATTTTGGCTCCTGAATTTGAAACGACAGCCTGTAAGCCCAAGCATATTCTCCCTTTCCACACATAAAATTTCCACTGAAGTATACTGCATCTGGGGATGTGCAGTAGATCTAAGATCATTTCCCCTCTTCTTGAAACAGAATTTTTAAGGCTAACACATGATAATCACCAATTTTACAGATACACACTCAATCTGGAAAATCTCACTCCCTTTTATTGTACACAAAATAGAGATTTACATATGTGCTGCTAGAACTAATGAGAAAAGAACCAGCTGAGTTGGAAAACATGCTTATGCATTAGTGGCAGAAGAGAACACAGTAGCAAATATTAAATTTATGATACATAATAAAGCTCTGTTTAGTTTTCGTAAACTAAAGATCAGCCTAAAAGCCACAGATTGTAACATAAAAAAGGCAGGTACAGTCAAATTCGGCTTCCGTGTTGTTACAGCAGTGGTATTTTCCTCTGCCAAGCCCTTCATATCCCCCATATCCACAACTATCTAATTTGGCTATTTAAAAAAACAATCTCTCTGAGGCTTGCCATAAAAAGTCAGCTCTGAAAGAAATAAGCTAAACCTTTCGGGGAAGTGTGAAGTGGTCTTAAAATGTATTCATAAGTTTTTTAGAGTCCTTTAAGTTTTCAGCAAAATTAAGTGTAATAAGAGATAACATATCTGTGATGTTTCTGTCTCATAGCTCTTATCTCAAGAAATTGCACTTTCAGGATTACACTGGTGGAGAACTGTGCAAATCCACCTGGAGGACTAAGGGAAGCAGCAGTAAGGACACTGGGCTCACAGGGACCACTTTGGCATAGAGCCTTTCATATTACTTGGCTTTAGCTACAAACAAGCTCCCACCCCTTCCTACACCTGACACGCAGCACAAAAGCAGATAGAGCACGTAGCATAATTTAGGTTAATAGGCTCTTCAGCCCCAGCTCAGTTACACAGCAAGATGCACAGTAAACTGAATTAGCAATTTATCACCTTTACTTTTTTCAGCACTAATTGATGCTATAATCACATAAGGCTTATCAACAGGTTTCAGTGCTGCTCAAGGCAAAAGTATGACAAGCAAGCACTGATCAGCTGTAAATAGTTCATGTCTGTAAGAAAGGGGCATCATCTCTACTTGGTGGTGCCAAACAATAGCACAAAAGGCAACAGGCAGAAACTGATGCACAGGAAGCTCCACCAGAATATGAGGAAGAACTTCTTTACTGTGTGGGTGACTGAGCACTGGAAGAGATTGCCCAGAGAGGGTGTGGGTTTCCTACTCAAAAGCCATCTGGACAAAATCCTCAGTAAAACATGCTCTAGGGGACATGCCTGGGCACAGAGGTTGGACTAGATGACCTCTAGCGGTCCCTTCCAGCCCTACCCATCATGATTCTGTGATGTCAGTGGGAAAGACTGGTTGGAATGACTTTAGTTACAGTTCCAGACCACGCACAGCAAGGAGACCCTCCCAGGCACATTGAGCAAGGCCCCAGTATTCTTCCTCCAGAATTATTCCAAAGGAATTTCAGTGAATGCTGGCTACTGAAAAGTGATAATTCCAGTGGTTGTCAATACCAAAATCTGTTTCACATTTCAGTTCTGAGTTACAATCTTGTACTGTGGTGATGCTGCAATGACAATACAGTGCTTCACAAACACTTGCTTCTCAATTAAAATATACTCTAGGAATTTCCAGGTTAAAAATAACCCCGTCCTAACTTTCAGTTTTACCTCCTTTCACACATTTAGAGTTAGCTCCTCCCAGTTTGGAAACATTTACTCACTGCGGATGAACTAAAACTAGAGAGAATGATGTGTATTACCTTGTATCTCTTGCATCATCAATAGAATTGCAAATAAGTCTGAATTTGCAACACTGAATGTCAACAGTTTTGTCCTAATTATATCAGTGAGTCAGCACTAAAACACAACAGGCCACAGCTAGTGTAGAGCACTAATAAATCCTCATTCTCTGTGACTGTCAGATACTGCCACAACTGGAACGCTGTCTACTGCTAAAAAACTCAATGAAAAAGCACTAAGCTCAAAAGATTACTTCACTTAAATGAAAAATATGGAGATCTTCTATGATGCCATTTTTATAAAGCCGTACTTCACAGAAGAACTGACTTCCACGTAATATTAAGGGATTCCTTTTGAGAAATCATCTGGGTTTTCTGTCAGTGCTGTTGCAAGGTTTCTGCACTCGTCTATTAGAAGACACATTCGTCCGTGGTTATGAAAATCAGTCTACATATACCATTTTCCTTGGACGTGCAGAGTTATAACTGCACTATCTTTAAAGCTTGGAGAAAAGGTTTTGCCTCATTTTAAACGTAAAGGCAATTGATGAACAGGAAAAATTCCTGAGTAAAATCCAGACGGTCACTGCTAAAGACTGGAAATGACAACAGTAAATAGAAAAAATTATTTTGACAGCCATAATTTTTTCAGATCACACAGCCTCATATCACACGCGTTTCAGGTATAACTTTCAGATATGCACAGCTGCAATTTTTATTTAGGGGCTTTTTATCTTTATTATTAAGGAGGAAGAGAAGGGGAGGACAGGAATAGAGCCAACTACTTTGATCACTTCTGAAAGAAGTGTGATCACTACAGATTAGCTTCCTACAAATTTCTGAACAAAACCAGTGAAATTACAAGGGTTCAAAAATCACACAAACGGTGATTTTTAAAAGAAAGACGACATTAAGTAATCTGCTGAACATGACACTCCTGCCTTCCAATTCTTCTGTCTACTGTGGAAGAAGACAGTGGCAGGCCAGGGAAGAGCACAGAAACAAAAGATGTTCGTCAGAGACGTGCAAATTAGTACACAACACAGAACACATGCAACAAGATCCACCAATTAATAATGCAAACACACACTGATGTCAGCAGTGGGAGTTTTTTGGTATCAAACCTTCTCATTAAAGCTATTATTTCCTCCTGGTAACATAAACAGTATTTCATCTCAGACTGCAGGATGTTCTTTGTTTGATTTTGGTTCCTTGGTTTGCCTGCTGCTTTCTAATGATGTGCTTTTGTGATGATGCTAGCTAGTTATAGCCATTCAATGGGAAGTGAGCAGGACTGCTGAAAAAAATAAATATTCAGCAAGTTTACTAAAATCAGGCATTTATTACTCAGATGATCTCTTTTGCAAGCCAGTAACAGAAGAAATACATATTAATTGGACCATGTTTACCAAATCACAAAATGTAAAAAAGTGCATTGGGTTTCTACATTCATAGGTAATACAGAGAGTGAAAGAACAGCCTTATGTCTTCTGTGCAAGAATGTTATCAATGTATAAATGTATCTAATGTAAATGCATCATCCTTGCATTTAGATTTGCTTAGAAAACATCTTTGATTCTCAAACCTCAATATTTTAGGAGTCCTGAAAATTATTTCAAAGAAAAACAATAAACTCTATTGTTTATCCATAAGCATATCATTCAAATTGGATAACTTGGGGAAACCTTATTTATTCTTCTGTCTAAATAATGAATTTTAATTAAAAGAACTGCACATAACAGAGAGCAAAAAATTAGTATGTTGCTTCATACACAAAGAGGAAGTTTCTTTCAAATAGCATAAGAGGAAAAATCTTGGTAATTATTCTTCAGGGTATGTACTAAATGGCATATGTGCAATAATTTCTGGTATAATTCATTTAACTGTGTATTTTAATTACTGAGGTTTTAATAGAACAATGTGTGAGCACTGCATAGGTATATATAAAACAAATAGGTATACCACTACCGCAAATACTCCTCCTACATATCCACCTAATTTTAATGTCATGAGCCATCCCATTTATGTTGTTGGGATTACTCATACCCCTAGAATTAAATATGCTTCTATCTATCATAAACTTGAGCCACTCAAACAATACACATGCACTTTCTACAAAGAGACATGTCAGCTTGATTGATGGTGGAGATTAATGCAACTTTGCCCTGGGCAGATAAGTGGCTTCATTATAGTAAGCATCCTTATTCTTAAGGTAATGCCTTGCAAAAAAAAGAAAAACAGGAAAGTTCCCCAAAACTTAAGTTTGGTTCAAAAAAAATAGGGCAGAAATTTATATATCTATATCTATATCTATATCTATATCTATATCTATATCTATATCTATATCTATATCTATATCTATATCTATATCTATATCTATATCTATATCTATATCTCAGTGGGTGTGCGTGTGTGTGTATGTACAAATATGTAAAAATGATACTTTACTTAACCATGTATACACACAAATATATATAATTTTAAAGGACTAATTTTCTAAATAAACACTAACTCAGTTAGTCGCATGCCTGTATCATGCACCAGAACTAAACAAGCGGTGGCTCTGTTTTTCAGAAAGTCTTTTGAAACCATACATAATAAAGGAAGTGTGCCCACTGACTTTTATTTCTAAAACTTTGAACTCAGTAAATAGAGTGTTTTGCCAACATGCTGGGTGTTTGGCTTGCATGGACCAGTGACTTCAGGATACTGGTGAAAATTCTACGCTGGCATACACTGTATTCATTAAACCATGTCACCCAAAAAAACAAATAAAGCAACATTTTTCCTCCCCTGCATTAGACAAGGATATAGGAAATATACCATGCGCTGCATTAGCACTGCTGGGAACGTGCAAAAGCAGAGCAGTTGTACCATGCAAAGCATGCAGACAGAAGAGGAAAAAAAAGTACTGAAGCACCAGAGGGATACACGCATTTGTTAAAAGAGATTCTCTAAGCATACTAACCTGCTGGTTCTAATGAATTTTCTACTTTGTCGTTAACATCGAAAACACGATCATGAACACCTATAGTTTTCATACAGCTGTCTATAACGAAAATAAAGATAACAGCCAAATATGTTAGTGAGACACCCTTAAACTCCCCACTTTCCTCGTTTCCTCTCTTTTTTTCTATTTGCTACATATAATTAAGCATATTCATATTTTAAAGTCTGTGGCACTTGTCCAAATGCCAGTACACTCTCCTGTCGGTACCCATTTCAAGAAACAAGAAGTTAGCAACTGCCATGTAATTAAAGCTTTATGAAAAACAATATGAAAATACGATGAAAATTGTAACACAAGCATTGCTGTACGTACCGAACAGATACAAGATTTAACAGCTTAAAAAAAAAGATTTACTGCTGTTTACTAGACCACACAGTCAAACATGCACTACAAAGCCACCCTCAAAAACTTAATCTGAAGAACTTACTTGCTGGTCGCACAAAGACCTTAAGCTTTAGGCAGGATCTCCTTCCATTATCTGGGATCGCAGAGGCTGTAAAATGAAGAAAAAGGAAAGACAAGTGGAGAAGTAAGAGAGTAAAATGCAAAATATATTTTGTGCTAAAATAAACTATCCTTTTTCTTCCCTTCATCTGAAGGGCTGGACACATTTCAGTCTCTGCATGTAAGGACTTCAAGTGCACAAAGTAGTGTGACTACGCAAGAGCAGGAAAAGAACTGTAGGTTTTATTCTAATTAATTTCTTTATTATTTGACATGGAAGTAGTGAAGCACATAGTATTTTCAACGTTCCATTATCTACTTTCACCTTTCCACAACTTTTTCTTGGAGGCTTGTTTGATATGGTTTTTGCTATAATGCAAGTGTCCAGTCTGAAAAAATAACACTTCAGAATATAGAACACTTAGAGACAAGCTAGTCTTGAAACACTAGGCCATAGGCTTCAACAACCTAAAAAGGGACGAAAAACAAAAATGACACTAAAGGTGACAGTGCTAAAAATGAAACTCTGTGTGTAGTCCCAGAAAAGTAGAAATACACACCATTAAATTTTACAGCAAAGTCAGCCTCCATATGCATCTGCCTTTGTTGACAAAATATTTATCTTGCTTCAGTCAAAACATTATTCCCCATGTTATACAACTAACAAATCAAAATCAGTTTATTCCTTCTTTCTGCCCTCCCTCATAATTTCCCATCCCAAGTATTTAATTTTAAGAATACTAACTGTATTAGGAGAAAAAGAGTAAGCGGGAGAATGTCTAGCCCTAATGCAAAAGATCACACACAAACATCATCTAGTGTCAATACCTACTTATTTCCCAGGAAAAAAGTCCTGTTGTGAAAAATTCCTTTCTAGAACCATTCTTCCCTCAAAATACATGATCATAATACGCCTGCCTGTCACCACAGACTGGACTTCCTTGTGCAATGTCTGCCAATCTTTACATACTGGTAACTTTCCTCAGTTTTGAAACTGTACACTGGTCCACAGTTGAACATGCACACTGGCAACCAAGCAACTTGACATGGGCATGCAGATTTTCACTTCTGAAAGACCATTCATGTTTTTTTCTTGCAAAAACTCTCAAAAGCTATTGCTAAAAAATATTGCCAGAAGCCCTACAGAGTAACTTCTATTTTACTGCATTAAAAAAAGGCACGTATTAGGGCAAAACAAGTTGTGTTTTGCAATAAATGGCAACTATTGGGAAAGGTGATTCAGCTGGCAAGATATTAGTTTGTTCTGTTTATCCTAGTTTCATCCCTTTTTATTAATTCTGTCCCTGTGTGTGACACCTAACTAACATGATTTATACACAGAGATATGAATGCACACCCGTTTTCATGTTAAGCTCACACTTGAAGGGCCCCTCAACTAATTTGAAATAAATTTCCTAAGACTTTGATGATGTGATTGCAAGGCAGGCACCAGATTTTTCTTAGAAGAACTTACCAAGAGCTGGAAAGCTCAGTACAAACACAAAAGAGGAGCGAAGTAAAGAATCTAATACAGCTAAAGCTGTGGTTCCACATCTTGAAAGTTCTTTAAAAATTGTTTCCTTCTTTTAGTCAAAAGATAAAAGTGAGTAGGAACTATGCTCCCCCCTTCACAATCCCAAGCAGTCAAGGAAGAGTTAACAGAGAGTTTTGCTACAGGATCTTACTAAACTGAAGTCAGAAAATCTCCATCTATTGAAATTTACAGTAACTGATGTGTTATTTAGGGCACAATATCTGCACTCTGTGGCTATATTCAGGAAACTGTGTCCTTTCTGAGGCCCTCACTAAATATACAGAACTGGCTGAATAGTTTGTTAAGACTGAACAGGCAGTTGTAGATTTCTCAAAAGATAAGAATCCTACAGTCATTACCAAATTGCCAGCATAAAGGTGGAAATAACACTTACAACATTAGACAAAACAGAATCTATACAGTAAATTTACCACTAACAGATTTTTTTGCCCAGAAATTATCCCAGAATTGCATTATGACACACATTTATTTAAAGTCAAATTTTAGCTTTGATGCTTACATGCTGTTGCTTATGTCCATAAAATAAACATGTTTTGCTCACTGCTGTTTATTATAATACTCTGTTATTCAGTGATTAACTAGAATACCACTAACTAGCTAGGATAGCTAGGAGCCAACAAAAAAATCTAGAAAAAAAAATTCTTTCTGGAAAACACAGAAAATTAATGCTTCGTTCATATGTGTTCAAAGGTGTACATAATATTTGCACACACTTAGGAGCAAATAACAGGTAGTGATTGGCCATGTTCTTTGGAAGAAAAATGTTAAAATCCATTTGCTGTTTAAATCTTTTCCCCCATTCTTCACATTGGTTTGCAACTACAAAGTATACCATGAACTACAGTCCTATTGCAACCATAGCATTCGCACTTAAATCGTCATCACAGAAACTAACATGATTTTAGTGAAAAGTATGAAAAATGCTTTCCAGAAAAATTATGTACAGTCAATTTTTTGCAGTAAACTCAGGAAGATTCTTCTTTAATCAGTGTTTTACTCCTTCAAAGGGAATAATGAAAAATAAAAAAATGAAAAAAAATCAAACGATCAAGTAGCATTTGTCAGCACTCACATCTGCCTTAGCAACCAAGACCAAGGTGGTGAAGGGATACAGTGCAGCCTTTTTGGCCTCCCTGAGACATTAGGTACTGTTAGCAAAGACCCATGACTGCAATCAATTTTTTTAAAGTTTCTTTCTTTTTCTCCCATCCTCCCTCTTTCTCCCTTCTCCTTTTCATCTTAAAAGAAGAAACATACACCAGTGTCAGTTTTGGTCCTAAGACCAGATGTATCAGCCACAGGAAAGAGTCAGGAAAGAAGAAAGAGAACTGCTCTTTGTCAGCTGGGATCTGTAAAAGCTGCTTCTCAGGTAAACCACTGCTGTTGTTGCTACATTCCACTGAAATTAGCTACAGTATAAGAAAAGATGTCCTTTCTAGGTGGTACAAAGAGAAATTTCATTCTCCTTCCTGCACAAAATCACGTTAGCCCCTAAGGCTTTGCTATAGGGCTTTTCCATTTGCCAATTTTAAAGGTGATATTAGCAATAAAATAGAGGCCAGTTCTGAGAGCAGGAAGCCTCTGATACTAATGGAACCTGTCCCGAGCAGCACTTTCCATTTCAAAAGCCAGAATTCCCAAGGAAAAAAAAAAAGGCAATTGAAGCCTTGCTGCACAACAAAAAGAAACCTTAGAAAAATATCCATTATAAGGAGCAAAAGCAGTTATATCCTCTTTTTTCTTCATGGATGATATTAGACTAGAAAAGATCTGACTGGTTTAGTTTGTGCCAGGAAGAATCACAATTGAAAACAGAAGAGGAACTCTGCAGCATTGCTAGTTCTACATGTCATTACAATTCCTATGATACTTCCCTCCTCCCCTGCCCTACCTCACCCTTCCCAGCAACTTCATGACAATCTCTTGGGTCTCTCTTTTAAAAAGAATGTTTTAGACTTCATGGTTACATAAAGACTTGTGTTAGAAGAAAGTGAACAGAAAGACTTGGGTTTAGAAGAAAGTGAACACTAAAATCCCTCTGAAATAACAATATATATGAAAACATCTCAATTATTATAGAAATAACTGGTTGGGTCTCTTAATTATTTTTTTTTAATAGGAAAATTCCACGATTCAGATGAAATTTAAGTCATGGCCTCTGCATTCTTCAGAAGAAAATTCCATCTCTATTGGTTGAACTAGAAAAAAAAAAAAGGCAATGAACTACTGCACACTGGACTAGATCTATGCTGGATCCAAAAATGGCCCATAAAGACAAATTAGATGGGAAAATTTCTCGTCTCTGAACCACTTCTGCTTACCATTTTTATACCCTGTAAGGAAAGGAAAGAGAGTGACAAAAATTATTCTTTCCTCATCTAGAGCCAAACCATAAATATTTCAGTGTTTGCAAGCTATATTTAAATATATTACAAAAAAAAAAAATTATACAGCTCTCAGCTAGAAAACACATGATACATTATTAATATATTAGATATAAATAACAGGTTAGGTCCTTCCTCAACCTGATAACACCTAGCAGTTATTCAATGACTGCAGGAAGCTGAAGATAGAGAATAAAAAAGTAACATACACAGAAAACAGTTATGCAGTTCAATTTACTATGATAAATCTCTAAAACTCATTAAAGGAGTCCTCAAGATATGGCCCGATCAGTGTACAAAATAAGCTAATTAAAAAGTAAATGTGCAAAACAAACAAACAAACAAATAATATTTCAAAAGTAACTTGGTTATCAGGACCTGCTAGAGATGTGACAAAAGCTGTAATTATTTCCTTTCCTAAGACAGGCAACAGTTCGGGCTGGCAACTACCCGAGGCTCAATTATCAGGACACCTCAAAAAAAAAAGTGTCTCAACCGTCCTATTTACTGATATTCACATGTAAACAGTGGTTACCTCTGCTTGCCTCCTCACTCATTCTTAGCTTTCTAATTACAGGATTGCATCTTTCCCTAAAATGCAAGTCCTGATACAGAGAAAAAAAGGAATCACAAATGAAGGCCAAATCCTCCTTTAGCACTACAAAGACATTTAACATTCAAGGCACAAGTCACTCTGGGCCCTATTAGACAGCAAAACTGGTTCAGTGTAGAAAAAGGGCTCCGTTTTTCTAAGTCACTCAGACAGCACCTTTGTTTAGAATAATAGGGGAGACACCAGTAAAGGAGCATCCTTTCCTTTATGAAGAAACCCAACACCCTCAGCGCACCTCTGCAGACACTCTGCAAATGGTAATTCTCTTACTATTTTGTATTTCAATTACTATTACCAGTTCACTTGGAGTATTCTCCGAGGGATTACAAAGCAGTGTTCATGAAACACAGGAGATAGTCTGTTCTCACTGCATTTTTGAAAAATGTAATGAATGTTTTCTTGTGCTCTCTGCTAAGAAATCCAGCAAACAGGATCTCCTGTAGGGAAGAACTGAGAATTCACACCAAGATCTCACCTTGGTTCATTGCAGATGTACTACTAACACCACCCTCTGCTACACAAATTCTGGCCCTGGTAAGTGTTTCCCAACCATAAGCACTGAGCAGAAGAATTGTTTCAGACTGGGAAGCCAATAGAGGATTCATTTTGAACTGCTCCCCAGCACACTAAACTGAGACATACACACAGCTTGAGTAAACACCTACCACTTATTGTCCAGGCAAAAGAGCTGCACGTGTAACTTCTGTAATCACGTGGAGAAACGCCACAAAGAGAGAACCTGCAGCAATCCCATACACAGGATGCTGCATGTTGTAAATCAGAAACTCATGTTTACGCAGTCCTTGCACTCTCTTAGTCCTGCAAGCTACAGACAATCTCTCCAGAAGAAAATATTTATAGCTGTGATTTGCCTCCAGCCCTTTCAGGCACAATAGCACTCCCATTAGTCAAATCCAATATGCAGGTAACCTTATATAACCTGAAAATCGTAATTCCACCAACCTGAAGTGTTTTAGCATCCAATATCCTGTGTCAGCTACAGAGCTTTAGAAAGTTTTATTTTTAAGAAGAGTCATGTGCTTCTTTCTTTGTAAAGAAATGAGTATGTGTGAGAGCATTAAAAATGCAGTTTTCCATTATGTTTGCCACAGGCAATATTTCTCAATTTGCGCAAGTCAGAAGAAAAAAATAGCCTATTAGCTGTTAGAAGAGCTCAGACTTTCCCCTGAAGGTTTTCATGTGATTTACCATACAACACAAATGTATGCAAATTAGCCAGGTAAATGCAGAATTAGTTATTAATATTCTTCTCACAGTTTAGATTGAAAAAAGTTACGAATTTGCATAAACGGTACAACTGAAAAAGTCAGCTAGAATTAAATCAATCAATAAAGCACTCCTCTGTGTGCATACATGAAGTAACACTAACAGC
This sequence comes from Oxyruncus cristatus, assembly GCA_013399855.1. NCBI lineage: Eukaryota > Metazoa > Chordata > Aves > Passeriformes > Cotingidae > Oxyruncus > Oxyruncus cristatus. The sequence continues at coordinate 504,445 of VXAY01005790.1, read as the reverse complement.
TAAGGATAATAAAGGGTTCTTCAAAATTATTAATCAAAAAGAAGTTACTTGAGAGGATTTATAGATCTTTTTTTCTTGTACATGTTAAAATAAAACAAAATTATAAAATAGATAAATACTTGCCCTATGGAAAGCACAGCTCTCGCCAATACTTGAGTTTAATTTAAAAGACTTTCCGTGATTGCTCTTTCATTCCAACCTAAACGCAAAAGCTTTGTTCTGGTAGCATATGTGACTCCATCCTGAGAAAATTAAAATATTAAATGTCCACGACTTACTCATTCTTCAGACCAACAATTAAGCAAAATTCCCCAATAAATCACAACTAAACTTACTGGTAGATTTGGCATAGCTCAGTCTACCATCTCTCTGTATTTAGTCACAACCAAGATGAGAACAACAACAAAAAAATTCCAGAGAAACTTAAAGTCTCAAAAATTTCAAGGCAATAGAGAGAGAAACTCATCTGAAAAGCCACTTGATCTGTTGTTGCCACTGCCAACAACACTTGAAAACTATGAAAAACTATCTAAAATGGAAAGTAAATAAATAAACAAACAGATGAAAGATCACAGCTAATACTGCCTATGGCTTAATACAAGCAAAAAGACTATGGATACCAGCATTTCCAATTGCACATTTTAAAATCCACAGTATTAATAGGACACCTAATACAAATGCGTATTTTGCATTACTCTTGCATACTCAACTATATCTGTACGAAGTGAAGGTAAAAACAATCACATTACATTTTTTTCTGACTCCTGTCTGTGTGAAGATACATGCCTACACACAAACAGGGACTTACATTCTGCACTCATTCAAAATCTAAACAACAAAGTGCTCAGCATGGAGAAAGAGACTCGATAGCTGCCATGTGCACAACACACAGATTGTGAAACGCTACGTTTAATTCCTAATGTCTTATACATAATTTGCACTGGCATTGCACTGGATTATTATGGCCTACCTCGTAAGTGACCATATTTCTCAGACCTCCTAAAAATAACCTAGTGAATGGAAATGACTTGCCAGACAAATGCTATTTTAGTGAGAGTTCTTGGAAGAAAGTAATAGAGTTACTGTTTCTGCACTTAATGCTGAATTAACTGTTCCAGTGCAAGTGTTGGCCAGAAAGAATATAATTTTTCTTGCAACTGCAAGAAAGACTAATGCATTGCAGCTTATATATCTGATTGAAGGCCGCATAGATAGAAAGTTGGTTTCACATCAAAGTCATATAAAACAATATCAAGCCATGTATGTTAAGATATGTAAACCATGGACTTCCAGCTTAATTAAGCCATTTGTTCAGTATTTCCTCTTAGCTTGGTCTAGCCCTATATGTCTTTCAGGAAGGTCCCTTTTCTGCTCTAAGGGGTGATTTAATGACAAGCCTTCCTTGTTGCTGGCCCAGTTGGTGTACTGGAGTCAGACCTTTTTAGTCCAGAACATCAAAGAAACCCAAAGCCCAGTCCTTCTCAGTGCTGGACACCTCCAGAGGTGAACAGCAGCTGCAGCCTCATCTGAGGCAGACAGCATCCCTTTGAATCCAGTCCAAAGGCTTATTATAGTCATACTGTTATCATCTGTCCTCCTCCCAAGTTGCCGAGTCCTGTTGAGTTCAGGAAAACCTCAGTGCAAGGCAGCCGGTACCCTTTGCACCTTCAGGAGAGCAACAAAACAGACATTTCAGATGCTGGAAAATCCAACTCTGCCTGTGCTGTATCTCTGAACCAAGCCTTGAACCAGTAAGAAAACAAAGCTCAGTTGTTCTTTGCAAAGACTTTTTTTTTTCTTTTCATAAAAGCAAGAACATTTATGTTTAGGGCAATGCTGTCGTCCAGCTCCAGCCTGAGCTTCTCAGAGAATCAGTTTTGCTTCTGTGGTGTTTCTTCTCATTAAAAAACAAATAAAGCTCTGCTGGAAATAAATGAAAGGCATACCTTACTTAGAATGGACTTTTAGTCGCATGTTAAGTTCCTGTGAAATATAAGGAGGCATAGATGAAGAATAGACCATATAGTTGCTTCCACATGAAATATTTGCAGGTGTTCCTCTCATATAAAAAGGTTTTCTCCTTCATAAATGCAAACTGTATTACACACCTTAAAATAAGTGCCAACATTTCTGCACTAGCCCAATATTAATGACTGATGTCATACTTTCTATTGCAACAAACCAACACTTATTAACTAGAAAGAAATAAAAACCTCAGATCTCATTACTGTTTTCAGTGGCATTAACAAAACCAAATACAGTTATTGTACAACATTAAGACTGTATTAGAGCAAATTGCTAATAAAACAAGTTAATACTATCAAATAAAGCACTTAGAGAAAAATATACTCTCCTCAGAGTTTTCATAAGCACTTTTGTACTTTGATTTTCCCTTGGTATCACTAGAAATAAAATGGTTTTCTTCAAGCAGGCTATCCATTTTGCTAATTTCCATCTCTAAGAACTAGACATAAGTAAATCCTTTGAAGAGACATTATAGTCTTGTTAGTAATGACTTTTTCTTTTTGATCTTTAAAGCAACATGTTCACCCACATGGAATTTGTGGGTATTGTATCATATTACTAAACTCATACACTTTAATAGACTTCACATTACCCATGGCTAGCTTTACCACTGCTGACACCATAATTGAGGCAGAGAGAGGCATTCCATTCTACTCCATCTTCATGGGCTTGCCACTATCTTCAAAATTTTTAGAAACTTTTCTATCTTTCTACGCTATCCTTGAAAATTCTGACAGTTTAAAAAAACAAAGTAACTATAAATGTTGCATTTTGCTAAGGTTGTGACATGTATGTGGACATGAAAAGATACTTCTGTTACTCACCTACTCAAAGCAACAAAATATCTTGTTCATGTCTTGCAGGAGAGGGAGAAGATAGGAAGAGATCTTCAAGACGTTGCCTTAAGATCAGGAGAAATTTAGGAGGAAAACAAGCACAGAATGGGAGTTGTATTTTGTTGTTATTTAAAATGAAGACAAACAGTGAGAATAATGCAATTTGAATGTACTTGAGTGCACACGCAGTCAAAGTTTGCAAATGCTGCTTAGAGATAATACTTTTGGTCAAAAGATTTTGGAAGGGCTTTTTCTCTTGTAAAAGTTTTAATAGCACCTTGGCACAGCCTTTACATCGATAAACCCAAACTTGTGCAGGATGGAAACCAGATATGAAATAGAAAAGATAAAGTTTGTAAAATACATGATAGTCCACTGTAATTCAAGCTCTTATTCTGAAATGTAAAGATTGTCAGGGCAGAGACCTTCTGTTTCATTACACCTACTATGATGGAGTCGCAGGCCATGACTGAGTACAAACACAGTAACAGATGCCAGCACTATATTAATAACAGTACATCTTTATCATGTGAATTCCCAGTCTGCTCACATCCTGCAGAGGGACTACTGAACATTCAATCACTCCACCATGCAAGCCAGAAATTTATATCCAGTCCTTGGAAGGATTTCCTTAACCCTTCAACTTGTCACCTTTACCACAAAAAAATCAGGAGCACATCAAGCTGAAGTTTCCTCATTATTGAAAATTTGTCCAGTGTACCAGACATAGCACCTTTATTTAAACTTCTACATCCCTGCTTCTGTCTTTCACTTGTCTAGCTTGTGTTTGGTGCCACAGGTCTCACTCATGCTTTGAAATCCATATTTCAAAAAGCCAATCTTCATGAGAATAGGCACAGCTTCATCAAGGAGAACTCGTCAAGATTTTGACATATCTCACCTATGCCAGAAAAGGACTGTAGTCTGTCGTAACTATGACTGTGGGAAAGTCTAAGACACCCATGGGAGAGCTAACCTCTCATTTTACTCTGCCACAAATTATTTCCTTCTGTGCCTTTTTTTCTTTTAAGAATAATGTATACCACAGGATGTTTAGCCCTATTCCCGGTGATCACTCCCAGATGAACTCAAACTTAGACATACATGTGCACAGTTTTCCATAACTGGGACTCAAAAGCCCTGGTGGTTTGGAAACCATTTTAAAAGCAATGAATGCCTCATCAGACTTGAAACATATAGGTACCTCTTGAGGTTTCCCCTTCCTGAATGCTGTAACAACTGTCCTCTCAGAACTGAAGAGAGAACTACCTCTCTTCCAGAAAAGCCCCTGTTTCCCACTAACAATCTGACCAAATATATTGGGAAATTATTATCTTTATTTTCTACCTGCTATATCATGATCTAAGCAAGTGCCTCCCCAATGCAAACTTATTCTATTCTTTACATGTTAACGAGTTAAGAACTAGCATAACCAAGCTGTGAGCAGCTTCTAATGGAGTTTTCCATTTATATCTAAGGTGATACGTACGGAAAACAATACAGGACAACACAAACAACTTACTGGAAAACCTCCTTGCTGACACATATTTCACTTCCAAGGAGATGGACAAAAACCTCTGCCAAATTAACTTTTCTCAACCACACAGTGTCCTTCACTGCTCAATTTAAATGCCTCTAAACCTACTGTGGTGTCTACACTTATCATTGTAGAGAATTCAAGCCTTCTCCTACTAGAGTAGCCCTGACAGTGAAGTGCACAATCCCCATCCCTCTTTCTGTAACCATGAAGATCCACTTACATTCGTGTCTCAGCTCCTGGTTAGTCTACATTAACAAATATTTGCCCTGGATACAGTTCTGGTAGCTGTGCAGAGCTGCATGACAGTGTGCACCACGTGCTTCTTTCCTCTCACATTAAAAAGAGGGTTCCATGCACTAAGTTTCTATAAAGAAATCTGGACACACTCCAATTTACCTTAGTTACGAAAAGAGTCATTTGAAATGCATGCATTCACTCCCTGAGTTACTACAGCAAAGCTAACAACCGAACAGACAAAAAAATCCCAGTCTGAGATCATATCTATCACTTTGGGGTGTGGAGAAATATCACATCTGCAAATACGTGTGTACAATCTGATCTGGAGTCTTAAACAACAAGGGAAGTGGATGTTTTCATACACATCTATGAATTTCATGATGTGGTATTATTGGCCTGAAGGTCTAAAAACCCCTGAGTATGCCTTCATGCATGACGCAGTGCCAGCTAAGGCAAGCTATTCATGGCTGGTGCCTGCCTATCCCACTCTCACAGCTGCCTCCAGGAGCACCAGCCATCCTGGAACACAGAGAGCTACGGCATCCAGCACACCCCAGCACGACTTACAGCCAGGACAATGGTGAACCTGGGTGTCTCATGGCCTCTTTTGAAATTGCAAAGCGAGAACCAATGACACAGAAGGATTCTTCTTGGTCTATGTTCCTAGTTAATTTTTAAGATCTCTGTAAACTTCCAGTTCACCTTTTAGGGGTCACTGAATAGCCTGTTCTTTAGCCAAGTAAAAGTGCTTGTGGTACACTCCTGCATTTTTCTGTTCTACCCTTGTGAAATATCCTGCAGAGACAAGAATATTTTTTTCTTGGATGAAGATGGATTTTTTTTTTTTTTCCTGAAAGCTCACGAGGTGTGTAATCAAAGCTGGCACTGGAGCATCCTAATTACAAAACCCAGCAAGGAGTTTTCACACGCATTTTGTGGACTTCGGATTTCTTGTTCACAGAATATTCTTGCTGAGAAAGAAGAGATCATGAGAAAAGTTCAGAAAACAGGACCCAGAGTGACAGTCAATAATTTTTTACTTCTGCCTTTAATACCAAGATCAAATAAAGAAAAATTGATTCTGTATTTGTAACATGTCATTCCATTTTTATTTGAGGAAACATCCTGAACTCCTCAGACAGAGAACTAACATGGAGGAGGGGAATGACAGACATGGAAAGGAGAAGGGTTTATATTTTTGATTTATTCAGAAAAATCATGCATCTTCATTGAATCATAGAATGTTTTGGGTTTGGAACGGATCTTTAAAGGTCATTTGGTTCCACTCCACCTCCCCTCCATGGGCAGGGACATCTTTCACTAGGCCAGGCTGCTCAAAGCCCCACCTAACCTGGCCTTGGACATTTCCATGGGTGGGGCATCCAAAGCTTCTCTGGGTGACTTGCTCCAGTGTCTCACCACGCTCTGAGTAAAAAGTTTCCTACTAATGCCTAATCTAAACCTACTCTCTTCTAGTTTAAAACAGCTCCCCCTTGTCCTATCACTATATGCCCTTGTAAAAAGTCCCTCTCCCTATTTATTTCAGGCCCTCTTTATGTACTGGAAGGCTGCTTTAAGGGCTCCTTGGAGGCTTCTCCATGCTGAACGTCACCAGGTCTCTACAGGAAAGGTGCTCCAGCCCTTGAGGCCTCCTCTGGAATCTCTCCAACATGTCCCTCTCTTACTGGGTGTCCCAGAGCTGGACACAGCACTCCAGATGGGATCTCACCAGCTGGGAGGACAGAAGGAGAATCATCTCCCTAGACTTGCTGGCCACTCTTCTCTTGATGAGCCCAGGATACGATTGGCTTTCTGAGCACACATTGTGGGTCATGTTGAACTTCTTGTCAACCTATACTTCCAAGTCCTTCCCAGGGCGGCTCTCAATCCATTCTCTGCCCAGCCTGTATTTGTGCTTAGGATTGCCCCCACCCAGGTGCAGGATGTGGCCTTGTTGAAATTCATGAGATTCGCAGAGGCCCCTTCTCAGGCCTGTCAAAGTCCTTCTGGATGACATCCCTTCCCTCCAGCCTGTTGACCACAGGTCTCATCTGCAAACTTGCTGAGGGTGCACTGATCCTACTGTCCACGTCACTGACAAAGATGTTAAACAGTACTGGTCCCAACACTGAGCCCTGAGGAATGCTGGTTGTCCCTGGTCTCCACCTGGACATCAGAGCCCTTGAAAAAGAGCTAGAGAAAAATAGCAGGTCTGAAGCACTATCACTGCTGGCTGCTTTCTGCTGTGCTGAAGTGACCATTTTCAGACCCTTTCAATCTCTGGTGAAAAGATCATTACCATGCTACTCCCAGGAAGTCAGTCCTCCTGCAAGTAAGCTCCTTTGTTATGAATATGGAACAGATGGAACCAAATCTATCTGCTCCATAGGAACAAAAACACTTACAACCTAGCTCTCTCTATTAAAGACTGTACTTAGCCCCTTTATAGCACTGGCTTTCTGTGTACTGCTGTGAGGTTTTGACTTTTATAGAAAAAGGCGCTTCATAAAAGCAATAGTTCTTACTCCTAAACCAAAAGCGGCCTAAGAACAGTGGAAGATGAATGCAGTGTTTAACCCGCACGGCTCCTTGGAGATATGCAAATATTCAATTACTATTTTTTTAAAGCTACAAAAAGGAATTTTTCTGAGGAGGAAAAACAGTCATATGTCGCAAAGACTGTGCATCAATGGCAGTGAAGTACACATACGGTAACAGGCTACTCACTTTAATAAATGTTAAATCTGACTATGTCATTGCAAGACATAACATAGATTTTTTTTGTAGATGTTTAACTGTGGGGTTAAGATGACACTTCTGCAAAGAAATCAGTATTGGTCTTTCAAAAATTGACTTTTTGGTAGGAGACAAAACACTCTGAAATTAGGTCCCCACCATGAATTAAAAAAAAAGGCTTTAAGAAATCAATTTATTTCCAAATGCTGCATCATATAGGACCTATTTCCTAAGACTTTAACAGAAACTACATCAATATAGAAACAATTTACTGTGCAAATTGAAAATATGCACAAACTGTAGCTGAAATAGGCTGATTTACTTACTAACTCTGCTCATTAAGCAAGCACATGTAGAGGATCTGTCACTTCTCTCACCCTCAGAACAATAACAAATGTTTATTCCTACCCACACATGCACACATACACAGAGATACTGTTTATATCAACTTCTCATAAAAACCCATAGAAAAAAAGTCAGAGCCCTTCTTTACTCACAGTTTAATATGCTTATACGTTCAGTGTTTGGCTGCTTTTTCAGAACTATTGAAATAAGGATTTCTGTTCCTGAATACTTCGATTCAAACCAAATCAAGTCTTCAGGCAAATCTCCCCCCTGCCAGGGAAGGCACAGCTTGCCTGAAGTCATAACCTTTGTTGGTGGAAGAGAACTGGCCTTGAAACAGATCATGAAGCAGATGTTTTATGCCAAATCAGAGTCTAAGGATACACAGCCTACTGCAAATAATACTCTTCTGCTGTCCGTTAAGTCATTTCAATTCCCTGCAGTGTGAAATATGAAGTTGCCAACAAATGGCCAGTGTGCTGTGCAGCACAGCAGGGAGAGCAAGTGCCACAGATGCACTGAGGGCTGGAAAACTCCTTCATTAGCTCTGCTTTTCAGCCCAAGCCTCAGCAGTGACATGTGGGTCACCCAGTGGAAGGTGATGGCGCTTGTAAAGACAGGTTTCCATCAACTCCAATTACAGAAATTGTGTCCGCGTGCTTGGGGGAGAAGGAGTTTCATATGGTTGTATCCACAGATCACAGTCATTAGTGGCTCACAAAAAAAGTGGGGTTTTCAAATCATTTTTTTTCCAAATTTTCTCACCTGAGACCAGACAGCTGATAAAATACCCATCTACAGGCTCACCAAAAAAAATCCCATCAGCTTAATGTCAGGGTTCTGCTAAACCATTTACAACAGAAGACCTATAGGAAATCCCATTGTTAAAGCAGTGGAGTGAGTACCTTCATACCAGGAAAGTGTAAGAATCCCACTACTACCATCTCTGTGGAGGTGGCATTTGAATAAAAGGCCAAGACAGGCCAATGCTCCAGCTCCCTCTATTATTGGTCTCTCCATCTAAATGTTTCCACCTGATTAAAGCATTACCTGTCTAAAGACTCCTACTCTTGAGAGACAGATGTTTAAACCCCTAGTTTTAGGGCTTTTTTTTTTTTTCTTAAAAGGAATCTTGCACTTTCAAGTCAGTTTCTATCCACATCAACACTGTGACTCTTTTATATGTTTCTAGTCTAAGAACTGCACTTTGTGTTAAAGGAAGGAACAACTAACAATACTAGACAATCTTAGTCCTTGATTATGGGAGAGCAGAAACTGGGCTCAAGTTGATGACAATATTGTATTTGCACTTAAAAACCACAAACAACACAAAAAATCCTGGTAAAAATATGAACATATAATTCAAAAGAACCTACTCACAAGCTTTCAAGATGTTTACAATTCACAACAGAGATCACATTTTCAGAAGAACTCTGTGCTTCTGTGCAAAGCATTTTAGAAATCAGGCCAACTATTTGGATACTTAAGTGACAGATACGTATTTCTAAAATTATGACTCTAATTGGGAATGCTTAAGACTTCTGACATATGGCCTGTAATATGAAATCTATTTATTTTACCTACTTGGGACTGGAACCAAGGAAAAACAGGGTTGAAGAAACACATGTGAAATTTAGACAGAAAAAAATATGGAAACTTTGTCTACCCTGGGGCTAGGCACTGAGTTTTGTTCCTTTGGGTGTTCTGTTTTGGTTTTTTGTTTGGTTGTTTTGTTGTTGTTGTTGTTGGGGGGTTGTTTTGTTTTGGTTTGGTTTTGCTTTGTTTTGTTTTGTTGTTTTCTTTCAACTGCGTGTTAAGATGTATTTTGAATCAGTGTCCTAAAGCCTAGATAAAGGGTTCACTTAAATGTAGATGCACCAAAACCAATGTCATTTTCTCTGTCGGTCAAGTCAACAAAGACTACTATGATTAAGTAGTCTGTATGCACAGTTGTCAGAATTTTTTTGCAGAAGTCCAGGAAAGTGAATCAAATAATTAATTTTGTGTGTGTGTGTGTGTTCAATGTACACAAACATCTCTATTTACTTATTGAATCTGAAGTAAAACCAACTGTGAGAATTTATGTCTATAAATTAAAAAAGCTGTTTCTTCATGAAAAAGCAAAGAAAAAACCCATACCACTATTTTTAGTCTTTTTCTTCCCCTTTTCTCAAACTTATTATTTCAGGGTCTGCTTTTTTCAGCCTAAAATACTTTTGCTCAACAGCTAAGTATGGGACTAACAGCTAAGTTCATGGGACTTTCCGTTGCTGTTTTATTTGCATGTCTTTCATTACCAGTTTTTTGAGGGGTATTTTTTTAGAATGTGCATGTGCTAATAATTTTACCTTGTATTTATAAGGGTGGAGTGCAGATTTACATGTACATATTAGCACACGGAATACCATATGCTGTTCACAAGCACTCAGTGGAAAGGCATAAATCTTTGTGCAAATCCAGCTGTACTCACATAAGTCTCAAAAGTGTAACTTTAGTTTAGATTTCTGAAGCACAATGTTCTCAGCCTCCTAATCAATATAGTTCCAAAAATTTTGCCTTCCTTTTCTGCCCATAACTTCAATGTGTCACCAGGTTCCTCCAGAGACTTATTTTTGGTTTAAGACTATATTTCACTCAAAATATTCTACAGTTCACTAAAATGAAAAAGTCCTAGGTGGAAATACATCCGCTCAGCTAGGTTAGCATATTAAGAAATATTCTCCCTAGATAGCAATTTTTTAAGGGCTTTCCCCAAGCTAACTCTTAATGTACATCTTTTAAACTTGTGTAAAATGTAGAACAGACAAATTAACACATATAATTTGTTTAGAAGCAATGTTATTGTTTCCAGTAAGAACAAACAGCTGGTGTTTCTGAGCTGGGACTGGTTCAAGGGTCTGGGACTGTACAGTGCCCTCACACAGCAAACACTGATTATTACACATAACTGCAAAGCTCCTGGAAAAGTGACTTTGTCCCTCAATCAAGAAGGCAGCAATAGCATGGCATGACATGCAGTTGGGAAAACCCCAGGGAAAATGAAAATTTTATATTTTGCATCCCAAGGATTTTGGTGGTAAACTTTCTGAGAAGTTTCCTTATGGAAGTTGGATCACATTTCAAAGAGAATGGCTCCTTCTGCCATTTTCAACAGGAAAGATTTCAGTGGGAATGTCTCTCCCTAGTGCACATCCATTACCACATGAGTTACTAACAACAAAGGAACTAAGCACAGAGAAGAAGTAAAGAGAGACAGTGCTGTACCCTGACAAGTGTCATGAACAGTCTCCCATCTACACAGGGCTGAATTTATCTTTAATCTCATTTTCATTTTGAAAAACATAAGTAATGTGCAGTGATGATAGTGTGGTTATGCCACATCAAGGACAAAAAGGAACAAATGGTTAGATCAGCCCATAGAGGAAGGAGAATGATAATCCAGTGAACTTATAATACAATGCCCATTGTATTCTTCACTGGCACTTAATATTAAAAATATCTTTCAATGGAGTAAAAATTATGTACGTTTTCAGTTTGTTAAAATTGGTATTTTTATATTCACAAAAGCTAAAGCCTTTAATGCATAAAGATTATTTTTTATCAGAAATCTAACCAATATTGGCCAGAGAGGTTTGGAGATATTTAAGAATCGACTGGACTCCATCCTGTCACATGTGCTTTGGGATGACCATGCTTGAGCAGGCAGGTCAGACCAGATGACCCACAGTGGTCACTTCCAATCTTACCCATTCTGGGATTTTGGGATTCTGTAACATGAGACTTTTTAGCAGTAGTATTATTTTATAGATATATATGTGTATATATTTATATATATATACACATATGCACATAAAAGAGAAGAAAATCCCTACGCACATACAGGCTAAATAAACACACAGTAAATACAGGAAAAACGCTCAGTCAGTTGAGAAGAAAACATTATTAGAAATATTTTGTCTTTTTGAAAGAACAGTATCTCTAACACGACACTCATTCTCAGGAAAAAAAAAAATAGTAATAGATCCTTCACTNATTCTGGGATTTTGGGATTCTGTAACATGAGACTTTTTAGCAGTAGTATTATTTTATAGATATATATGTGTATATATTTATATATATATACACATATGCACATAAAAGAGAAGAAAATCCCTACGCACATACAGGCTAAATAAACACACAGTAAATACAGGAAAAACGCTCAGTCAGTTGAGAAGAAAACATTATTAGAAATATTTTGTCTTTTTGAAAGAACAGTATCTCTAACACGACACTCATTCTCAGGAAAAAAAAAAATAGTAATAGATCCTTCACTAAATAGATTCACCGCAACTTTCACATGTGCTTAGATTAAGCCAGGAACATAGTTAAGTTCTCAGACCCATTGTATTCATCAGCTGCCCTGTACTGATTTTGGGGAAAGATAGGGTACATTAACTTCATGACACAAGATTTCCAAAATCTCCATGAAGTAGAATCACCCCTGCAGAAATCTCCTTCTGTCTGATGTTGAACAGTAGCCTTCCCTATTACAGTTTGAGTATTAGCCAGAGGAAGTTTCTCAGGAGAATAACACTACCTCTACTGATTTTATCATGCCCTTTTCTTGTGAAATATTTCACTGAAAATAATTGGAACCTAATGATGCTTCAGAGTAGTCTCTATGCGAAAGAAAGAAATAATAGGAAGAAATGTTATGTTTGAGACTATACTTTCTTTTCACAGGATCCTTAGACATCCAATGGGAACTGCCAGAGCCACCAACCAATTAATTTTCTAATCTCTCTATAATGAGTTTTTTTCTCCTTCAACCCTTGTTTGTCTCCTTTGTAGAAAACATCTGATTTTTCACTTACCTTTTGATTTCCTTCATTTTATACCATCCTAAAATGCAAAAGTGGAAGCAAAATGGGAGCTAGCCCTAACAGAATAAAATATAGCATGTCTCTCCTTTAATGCCTTGGAACATGATAAGCTCAAAAAAGAGTATGCTAAGAAATTGATTTTGTCTGTCCAAAACGCACTGAAAGTGTGAAGATCATGTTGGCAGTCTGCCCTGAACTGCTATTAAATCCTGTAATATTAATTTTGACCTCTTTCTTATCATTCTAGTAATTTCTTCACATCCTGTACCAGGTTCATGGACCACTCCTACAGAACTACTTGTAGATGCATACAATAGGAAGCAGTCACGTGCACTACTTTTTCCCAGAGATCTAAATAGGACTCATGAAGCCATCTTGGGGAAAAAAAGGCATGATGTGGGAAAAAAAACCTGAAAGCATGAAGACAAAAATGAACCAAAATGTGCTAAAACAACAGTCAGACAGACATTTCACTTCTCCCATTGGAAATTTGGACTTGCCAAAAAATTAAGAAATTTGGCTTTGGTTTGTTTTTTAACCTCATTCTACTTTGTTGATTAACCTGTTTCTATTCTTAAAATAAATTACACCATCTTGTGTCTCCACTGTATAATTTTATCAAGGAAGCAACAAATCATACTGGAAGTGATGGTCTGTGCTGAAGTGGAATGTATGGCAAAATACAGTTCTCCTCAAATGAATTGCTGAAACTGTTAATCTTTATCTAAATGCCCATAATAACTATTTTGTTCTCTGTGGCAGTTGGGAGGAAAAAAAATGTCTTCCAAAAAGCATTTTGGCAGCCAATCTGCTTGTTAATAAAACCTGGAGAAACATTTGTGATTAATATAAATTACTAATTCCTTTTTTAATGCCTAAACGTGACAGTGACTAACTTACACAGTTTTGCTTGAGCTGCCACTGAGTATTTCAAGTGGGACTGCAAACAAAAAAACCGCTGTTGCACTGGTATATGTTTCTAAGCAAAGCTACCACAGTACAGGAACAACAGACAAGGAACTCTATCTCTGGCAATAACCTCTAACCATGCTGGCTGATAGTTCTGCTTGGAATGGGGGGAAAGTGCCAGCAGTGAAAACTACCTAACACTCCTATTCTAAGCTGAAAGTTGCACATTTTGTAGAGACCTGTGAAATGGCCATTGTTTCTGATACCTAGTCAGCAGCATTTGGTGCAGACAATTAGTTCAACAATTAGTATCTCTGCCATGTTATAAATGCACTTTAAATGTATTATGAGTGATTATTAACTTGAAACTTCAGCAGCATTATAATTTACTTCCTTATATTGAACTGCCAATAAAATAAAACTTCTGCAAAACACTAGAAAATTTGATAAAAGACATTGCTAAACAAAAACCTACCCATATCAGCTGCTCACGTATGAACTACACAACACTGTCACCATCTTCCTCACTGGAACACACCTTTATTTTTGAACAAATATGTGCTTTGCTTCTGCACCTCTCTCCAAGAAAGAAAAGCATTTTTTACCTTGCTGATGTGCCTGTGGACTTTTCACAATGCCATTCTTCCCTTCTACTTCTTGATGCTGTTTACAGATAGGAACTAAGGAAGTCAGATCACAACGCCATGAATCACCAACAGGAACTGCACACGTAACTTCACTCCAATTTTCACGGGGAAAAACAAATTCATGACTTATCTGTGCATCACTAGCCAGTAGCAGAGGTGTTAATAACTAAGCCCTCTTCAACAGGACATGTTGCATTCTTTTACAGTCTCCAGGTTCATGAAGAAAGGCACTACATCTAAGGTAGACAGCAAGTCCTGCTGCAGTTGCTGCTACAGATTCTGACTTAAGTCCCAATACAGAGTTCTATGCTGTAGGATAGCACATTCTTCAATGACTCACACCTGAATGTCTCCTGTAAAATTTTGAAATATTAGACAAAAGTAGTCCACATGCAGTAACAAGCATTGAGATAAAGGAAAATGACCCAGTATTACCACAAACAGGTGTGTCAAAAAATACTTAAGAAGAAATCCAAGCTCATATCTTCACAATGTCCTCACCTACAACTCTTAAAATATATTTTAGGGTAGCTAAGCTGTTCTGGTGCACTTTTGCTTGAACACATTTTGAACGCCACTATGACTAAATTGTCAGGGCTCTCTACATTGATTAAAATACTGCCATTCTGATTATCCTTCAAATAATTAAGATCATTTCACCCCCAGAAGATCAGCAACAGCAACGTTATTCCCCATATCCATCATCAGGAGCCTGGTTACCTTTGTGCACAGAGGTATGGCACAAGTGAGATTCTGATACACCTTCAAGCCATTCCTAACTCCCTAAAGCAGTGCTGTATCTGGCTGGCTATACCACTTGATACTTTAAATATTAAATATCCATGATGTAAAAGGGAAACCAGGAGACTTTAGAGGCAGTAAAAATCTCATTTGGCCAATAATGTAGATCTGAGGATGACCAACTGCTTTTCTGAGGGAAAGTAGAAACATTTGAAAGGCTGAAAAGATTTTTCCGTAATTTTTCAGAATAAAGCAGTCCTATATATTTCTGAATACTCAGTGAAAAAAATAAAAATCTTATTCTACATAACTTATACTGATTTGTCAAGATAGAAGTACTAATTGCATGTGCCATTTTGCACCCAGAGTCTTGGCCACCTTGTCTGAATAGTATGCATTACTAGGAAATAAAAACAATTTATTGAGAATTTTGTAACGTTTTCCTATTTTAAAGCCTCCTTTAATATCAAAGGGTTAGGCAGCTTAGAAACAAATCTGCTTCTCTTAAATCCAAGTATTTAAGAAAATAATGGAGTTGGATGCTGAATATTAACCTACAAAACAAAATCATCAGCCAATTGCTCAGCTTGTGGAAGCATTTTATCTTGAGGTAGTTTGGTTTAGGTCTACTGGTTGCAGGCATGCATATATAATCACATTAGTATCGTGACACATACAGTATCACCAGAGGAGCTCCCTTGGTGAGTTAGTCTGAGGAACAGGGAGACTAACATGCTGATGACACGGAGGCAATGAAGTACAACACTGTTATTCCAAATGTCACTGCTCTGTTATTTCCATTTCTAATGGCACCTGCTCCATGTTACAAAACATGTACTTCCAATACAACAGCTCATTAAACTGGTTTCAGTTTGCTCAGAAATCAAATTAGAACACTGTTACAGAGTTATAAGTCCTCAGATAATTATTAATATTACTCTTCACTTCTATGAGTTCTTTCATCCAAGGAATACATGTGCTTCACCTTATTAATCTCATAACATTCCAGTGAAGTACCACTACAACGAGTCTCAACCACCAGCTATGTGCAGCCACCTCAGAGATGTTGAGTTGCAGCTGTTGAACATCAAAACTGATTTAAAGCAAGGATTGATGAATGGTCCATCAGGATTTAAAGAGCTGTGAGCAATTCATTCAGTGGTACTTCCAGCAGAACACCGAAATTTAAACACTTACTCTTAAGAAAATTGCAATGGGATTTTTACAAGAATCACAAATGTAAAAAATTACAGTCACCAGTATGGAACATTTAGTCACCATTTGTTTTAAGGCAGGTGCGTCACATATGGCCTCATCAAGTTCCTAATGCTCCTTAAAGGTCTTTTATCCAAGGTCTAACAATCTATCTTTTTAATAGATCTGATGCTAACAAAACTCAATACATGCTTTATTTTCGTACAAAATTAACTGAACCTTTGTCAAGCAGCACAGGGGAGAAACAAAAAAAGGACAGAGGAAAGAAAACTCTGTCATCCATCTTTCCGACTGTGGTCACTCCTTTGTTCTTCTAATGTCCAAAATTAGTACTTCGCTAGAAAGCAACACAAGTCACTGGTCTTCACGGAGGGGTGAAGACCTTACAAATTATGCCCTAAATAACTTTAAAAGATGCAGATATATAGTATAACCTCCCCTCTTTCATATTTCCCTGCTATCAGGATGTTAATGGCACCTGAATTTTTGAAGCATCTGAATCCAAATCTTCTTTAAACTTCTTTTCTGAAAGACATTCATTCCCTTTGAAAAACTCGAACAACAGAGACCAGAACTTCCATGCATTCTCTCTTCATTTTCTTATATGGATTTCTCCCGAGTCCCAAATTATTCAACAGCTTTTAGCGTTCTCTTTGAGGATTCTAAGAACACTACCAACGTCAAAATCTATTAGACATCAGTGATTATTTCTCCTTTCTTTTAAGCAGGACCAGCACTTAATCCTTCTGATGCTTTCTAACAGAAACCGCTCCTTTAATCTACACACTAAGCTAAGCACGAATCCCCTGTAAAGGTCACCTTCCTTGTCTGTCTAATGTTATCACAAAAAATATTTTTTAAAGTACACATTTATCAAACCTTTTCAATTGCTTTGATTTCATTCAGAATATCTCAAGTGATTCTGGTAAACCAGCTATCAAAGCAGGATTCGTAGTAGAGTGGCACATCTGATACCACTGCTGTCAAAGCAGCATCAGTGTTTATGTTGATCAGATCTTGCCTGAAAGGTTAATGGGGAACCTGGCAATAAACAATGTTTATCCAAAAGAAAAGTGCAATTAACACACTTAAGATGTTTGTCATTCTCTCAGCATCTTTGATAATGTTCTTCAGTTAACCTTCATTTTTCAGCTTTTGGTGTGAACCAGGAGTCTGGAGAGAGAGTTCCAAGAGTGATCTTCTAACATGTCTTCAAGAAACAATGAGGGAACACAAGCATCAGCAGTACCCGAATTAACTAACACCTGCTGAATTCAAGAGAGACTACATTTTTCCACTTGATGAAAGACAAATCCTGTCTTCACTTTCAAAGAAAAAGATCTGCTACTTAAATCAACCATCTTGACAATTTCTAATAAAAGTTTAGCCTATGAATAAACAGAGTTCACTGTACCCAGTACAAGCTACGTATGGCACGACAAGACTTACCATTAATCTGCTCTACTCATTTCTCTAGACTTGACACAACTCTATAAAGCTAAACTTTGTCCCAAGTCAAATCTTTGATTACGAGATCCAGTATTTACATAGTCCAGATGGAAAAATATCCAAACCAGGCCTTTTACATCATGTAAGTCACTCATATTAGGGAAAAAAAACCACCCAAAGAGGGTTTTCCTGAAAAATTTTTTTCATACAATTGCTCAGTGAAAAAAAGCAAAACAAGCTGTCTTCATGTGTGGGTCGTCTTATTTTATCCTGCAGAAAAAATACCATGGGTCTTGGTCAAGAAGTCAAACACATTTAGCCAAGGATTTTGTGAGACAAGTAGTACTTATGTCTGTACAAAATGACCTACTGCCTGAACAAGCTGATACACAACGTACTCAATGGGTAAATTGCAGAAGATACCAGGTCTTTATCATAGCTACAAAGAAATTCCCAGAAATACAGAGTCTTGCTATTAAAATAGAAACTTATTTCTTTCCTGCAACTCTAACGATGTTCTGAGGAGGGATCAGCATTAGGTGCCCTGATGAACATGAAGACACAGTTCTCCTCTACATAAAGGAAATTTTAAAATCAGACTGACAGTATCTATAAATTTACATGGGCAAACACATAGAAAAAATCATCACTGTGCTTTCCTTAAATTTTCAAGATGGTATAATTTGTCACTTATGCCAAGGTCAGTTTGCTGATTAAGAGATTCTTCTTCAATGGCATGACAACTTACAGAGAAACTACATACACTAAGTGCTGGATGATTTAAAAAAAACAAACATACAAAAAAACCCCAAACAAAACTCCCAAAACCAAATAAAAGTAATTTCTACAATATTAGCAGTTAAATATTATTGTACTACCTCCCAGCTGGGATACAACAACAAAAGCACCGACTTCCTCCTAAAAAAGTAAGTATTCTAAGTAATCCAACCAAACCATTAGCAAAACTGTCTACAGTAACCTTTGATTGATTCTAATACTCTGCAGGATGCAACTAGTAGTTGCACTGTCCTCTTTACATTATCTCCTTTTCTAACAGGAATTTCCCCAAGTAAGTCAGCCTCAGAACCTGAGAAACAGTGTACTTACACTCCCAGAGAGAACCTCCTACCAACAGACCTACAGTCAGCAGTAGAAACTGCTGTGCTGACAATACCAACTGATTCTAATAAAAAGCAACATTTCCAGGTTTATAACACAAGAAGTGTAGTTTTATGGGGGGACTTAACTTACCTGTTCTGATAGGATAAAATTAAAGCTCATAGTCTTTCTGGTTTGTTCTTCCATGAAACTAAAACTCTAGCAAATGTAAAGATCCCTAAATCAAATAACCATCTTACAGTGAGTTGTACCTGTTCGTGCAAAACATTGATATCCACTAATATTAAGCTGGTGCTCAAGCAAGAGCAATGAGCTCTATGCAGCTGTTTAATACCATTCTTCGTTTGAGCACATGAAAAATACCAAGTAACTGTTAATAAATTACAGCGTAAAGATTTCTCTGCAGTTTTACTATACCATATAGTATCACAGGCTATTCAACCTTGTCTCTGCAAAGTCACCTTTCTTAATTCTTGCTACACTGAAACCACTCCTAAAAGAATAAGAGCCAAGCTAGCAACATGGAAGCTATTCCAGGTTCCTAGTCAAGGAAACCTATTGCTAGGTCTGTGTTAATTTCCATCAAAAGTGAACACTGCCCTTCCTATGCTAACTGCTGTTTCGTATATGGACATGACAGTTCTCCCCAGTGAGTTAAGACTTCTAAACTCTGCCAATAATTCTTCATTAATAATCAAAAATCCTTATGCAACCACCACCAGCAGCAAGCAGTGGAAGTTTCACGTCCTCACCTGTCCCCAGAAATTCAGTGGCTACGCCACATGGAGAAAGCATTTCAGTACAGGTTCTACCACAAACATCTCAGCTGGAAAGCTAAGTGAACAGGCACAGGGCAAGTTGATGATAACGATTTAAAATATGCTTACAGTTTTGAGACAAAAAGCCAGCAACCCTCCCAAAAATTGACCTGATCACCTAAACACAGAATTGCACAGGAGAGAGAAATGGACAGAGAGTAAAGAAAAACAAGAGCATAAACAAGCACTCAACACTTAAACATACACAAAACATGGTAGAAGGGGGAAAAGAGCAAGTTCAGCTTTGCTGTCATCAGGGACAGCTACTGCCTCAACAAGATGTTAGCTAGAGACCTTCTTAATACAATAAGCTAACTACCTAATTAATAGGCAGAAGAGGTGGAGTATTAAACCACTTTTTTCTACTGCTTTTTTTTTCTTTAAGATCTTTAGAATCAAAGAAACCTCCAGAGGTGTGCAGATGGTTGCAGAGGGATGGTCCAACTACCTGGCAGCTGTTAGAGAAAAATAACAATAGGATTTTCAAACAGTTCCACAGCTTTTGGAACATGGTGAGGACAACTTTCAGACACAGAGATGTAACAAGCAATCAGAAGAGAGACAATTTAATATTAGAAAAAATGCAAATCACAAGTTTTCCTATAGAAGCAGCAGCTAAGACTCTCAGGGTGGAATGTCACTTGAACAAAAGCCCTCAGGATCAGAAATTTCAGGAAAAGAAGGAATTAGTGCAGAGAAACAAGGATGATGAGGGACAAACACAAACACTTAAAAAATCAAGGAAACAAGTAACACTGCAGGTTGCTTGGGAATATATTCTATGAGGAAAAGGAGTACCGGATGGCTGGATGTTATTAACAAGCATATGCACAACTGAAAGTACAACTTTAAAAACTGCTTCTTAATTTAATCGTAAGTATAAGAACAACTTAAAAAATATTATTTATAACCATAATTAAATTTGAATCATAAAATCACATTATCCTGATGTGGACACAAGCAACACAATTTCCCAAAAGCCTTCTGAATTGACAATCAGAACCTTCATGAAAATAAATAGTGACAACAAAGACACAATGGTAATGACAGACACATCATTAAAGGTGACAGAAACGGCACAAGCGTTTTGAAATAAAATCGGAAAGGCACATGCAGAAGACAAAACTAGAAAGTAACCATAACGAAAAGAGGTTATACAAATAAACCACAGGTAAAACAACAGAGTTTTTAAAAGGTGAAAGGAGCTCTTTTCTTGAGAATGGGAGAAAAAACCCACAAGTTATGTTCAGACACATTACATGTAAAGCTTGCTAACTGCTAGCAAAAATCTTCAGGACCTTGTGGAGAACAGGAGAGCAGAAAGCGGACTGTAAAGAAGAGCAAACCTACCTGTCTTTCTAGGAAAAGTGTATAAACATATATAAATGAAAATATTCACAATGATCAAATGACTAAATAAACAATACATATAAAATCTTGGAGAATAAGATGACAAAAATATCACAGATTTCTTAAGGATAAATCCCGTAAAATACCAAGTTCTTGAATGAAATAACTGGACTGATGGCTCAGAGAAAAACATATGCTACAGTTTAGTACTGGTACAACTTTTGACACTACACCAGTGATGCGTTGTTTCCAAGAAAAGAGCCATGTGCTCTAGCTTAAATCAACTCAGGAGCTTGGTTTGGAAACTGAGGTCAGGATTCTGAAGTAAGGTGTAGCAGTCTGCTTCTAGCCACATCTTCCTTTTTTTTTTTATTTCAACAGCCCTGATCTGTATTTGCCAAGCTGTCACTGGTATTTTATTCAATACCTAGCACATTAATAAAAAAAAATCACCCATAATTAAGTTAAAATAATGGAAATTATACACTCTTCTTGAAATATATAATTAAGTAACATTATAAATTTTAGGACTTTCTTCCCTTCCTTTGAGTTCAACTCACCATGCACATACCTCACATTAACCTGAATACCAAAACTTACGTTCCCTTCCAAAGGACATTAAAATCACTTCATGACACTGTTTAGCTTCTCCTTTCTCTGTATTCCATTTGCTTCTGTTTCAGCAGTAATACTATTTTGTCTGTTTGCACACTAGCATACACTAACCTGTGGTGAGCACCTGCTAAGAACTAAGTAAAAACTGAGACTTCAGGTCATGACACATTATTTACTTTCCCCAGCCCACCCCCACTGTGCACACCCTAAGTAAATAAAAGTTAATTTCTATGTAAATATTTAATAAGCTTTCCTTCTTTCAAAAGTAAACTTAATCAGTACTTTTTGATTGCATGACTGTAATGCTTAATTGACTTCTTCAATGTAAATTTGATATCAGACAGGCAAGATTTTTTTTCTTGCATTCTCCTAGAATGAACATGCCAAGAAGGGAGATCCAAGTTCATCCAAACTATATATGAAGACAATGTCATAACAAGGAAAACTGACATTTTCCAAATGAACTGTTCACACAAACAGACAGCAATTGTTCACAAATTATTGCATTTTCTGAAAATAGTGAAAGCAAGAGAGGCAAGCCACATCCTTAAAAGGTAAACAGTAAAGAATTTTGACAAAGCACCAGACAGTAACTAAGCTAACCAGCCACTTTCTATTTTTGTCTTTCCAGAGGTCTAGGCTACACAACATATTTTGTAACCCTTAAATAGAACATGCCAGACTTATCCTATATAGTCAGCCTTCCGTCTCTCCTGCAGAGAGACGTTTCAGAAGGAAAGGAAACCTTTCATGGCAACTTTTAACATCCAGATACAGAAAGGTAACAAAGTGGTCTCCATTGCCCGAACTAGCACCTGCCTACGATTGCGATGAGAAAACAAGAAACAACATTTTACCAGCTTGTTTCTTCTACAAACTATGGGAAAAAACATCCCAGCATGGACACCCGTGCACTGAGAAGGTCTGCATATTATTGCTAACTTAGTGTATAGTGTGTACAGGGACACTAAGTACAGTGTATTGTATATACAGTGTACTTAGTGTCCCTGAAACTGCTGCAATGTCAGCCTTGTTAGTGTTCTCATCAAAGCCAAGAATGAAGGAAAAAATACTTAGGCTACAGAAAAGAACGAAAAATGCTTTTTTTGTCCCTAAAACATGAAGCTTAGTTTAACTAACACTTTATATCTCTTTGCCAATTTTTTGCTATTTTACCTTTGATCAAAAAAAAAAAAAAAAAGAATTCCATCTCAATACAGTTGAATATCATAAGCTCTTCAAGTTTTAAAGCACTTTGGGACAATTATTTTGAAGGGAGCCCTTGACAGTTAAATGACTCAGTTAAACAAATGTTACAGATTTTTAAAATAATGCTATATATTTTTAGTGACATGTTGAATTTAACCACAAATAAGAAAAAACAGGTAAAAGCAACCTGGGTATATTTCAACAACAATGTCTTGCTTGTGAGTTCAATGGATTTTGTATATTCTAAAAATGAAGCTAATAGCCAGACAGCCCAAGATGACATTGCTCATATTTTTTCCTTCACTTTCATGTTTGGTTTTCACCTTTATTAAAAATTTACCTTTTTTTCTTTTTTAAAAATTTAAAAGACCAATTTTTATTTTTACTTTTTTTTAGGCTTGCACCTACTTACGCCAACCCTGTGCTACATTTTATTGCAACCTTGTGATGATAAAGGCTGCATAACTTAGCCTAACTATTCCTGCTTATTTTACTGAAGGTCTGGAAGTGAATTGAAAAAAAAAAAACAAAAACAAATTAAAAAGTATACAAAAAAACCCCCCACTGTTCTGACAGAGCCTAACATCAGAGTTCTGATTGACACAGAACTCTGGCTAAAGTGACTCAAGTAGGACTGGGCCTACACAGTGTAGATTTATTTACCTTGAACATTATCTACATAACTCTGATATTTTTACATCATTTTGCATGCCCATATAAAACCAGTTTTAAATAAAATTACAATATGCTTTTTGAATTATTTTTGTATTTTTATATTATTGTGCTGAAGCACAATAACAAGGCACAGTTCTTCTGATGACAAACCACAACTCACTAAAGGTTTTTATTTGATGGAAGAAAAAGAAATTAATGGAAAACTATCCACTAGGACTGTTATTTCCCTCTAGATTAAGAAAGGGAAAACAAAAATCTCAATGATGAAGAAATGAGGCTGAAAAACAGGGATCATACATACTCAGTTTCTCTGGAGAAATGAGCTGGAATGACTGTTTCACAGCAGAAAGGCCAGCTACACATATGAAAGTGGCATTTATCGGGATCTACAGTCTGCTAAAGCTTTCAGCTCTGTAGTCTAACACTAAAAAAAGAAAAAAGTACTGCTGGAGCAGTCAAAACTTGTTACAAGTGAAACATACAGGTACAAAACAAGTTGATGTAATAAGATGTTTGTTGAGAGCATTAAACAAATGAGCTGTTCAGTAAAGTTGGAGAATCAGTTCTCTTAATTCACTGTTTTTTAACCTCCTGGTGTTTTTACTTCCTTAGACCCATACGCCACTTCCTGCACGTCCTCCAGGTGCTCCCAGAGCACTCCCATCGCCCACACTGACAGAAACAGCTCATCCATGAAAAAGCTGGGGGAGGAAAGCAAGGTAGAAAAAAGGAGCCACTTAGCTACACACTAGGATTACCTAGCCTAAGAAATTACGACTTTAAATACCAGTGCACCACAATATTACTGAAAAACTGCACATACCTCACGTTCCTTGGGTCATAAATACTACAGAGACAAGAATATTTCATCTGAGCAAATAAGAAAATGCAGGTATTTCATATACAAAGGCTTAACGGTTTTTCCTCCTATTTGGGGACAGCTACCATACTACCCTTCTTGCCCAATCCTCCTCTACCTCAGAGTGCTGAAATGAAAGCAATTATGCATTTTACTTTAAATGTCAGCTGCAGTTCAGTAAACAGGCTGACATGCTATTTCATGTGAGAAAAGAAGCTGTGATTTAATCTCATTTTCACTAGCTAGATTCCTAGCTAATGTATCTGGGGATAGTTAAGCCTGCGTTCACTGTAAGACATCTGCATTTTATACCATTTGGCCCTCTGTATTTTCACAGTGCACAGGTGAAAAATTAGCTGGGTTTCTTACACCTGCTGTGCAACAATGGGAAATCTCTATATACTCACAGATGTAGAAATATTCCCGGCCTGGCCTGAACTCAAATCCTAGTGAGAAGGGCGTGAAGAGTTGGAACTTTTCTGAGAACTTCAATGGTCCATTCGGGGAATGAGGCCGATTACATTCCCACCTCTTGAACCCCTTGGAAGTGTGATCACAGGAGCTGTAGCCATCAAAGTTCACCATGTACAGAACATAGCGTTCGGTCTTATCTTCTGGCACTGAGTCTTCGTAGTGAGGGCAGAACACATCCAGGTAGTCATTGATGCAGACATCGATGTGGTAGTCACCTCTCTGGAATCTGAAATCACAAGAGGAGTTCGAATATGAGCGCAGTTAACTCAGGATGACCTTGTAGCAGGGTAACATTCGCATAAAACAGGCATCACTTCATTTCACTCCAGCCATGCACATTCACTCTCAAAAATGACCCTTACAATTCTCTAGAGCTATTAGAGACTGATTATGCAGGACTATGATCATACAACCTTCTAGATAAAGGTTTTGCTCTATTCTCTTACAAAATGAGTCTCTTGCTAACACCAAGTTATAGGCAATCTTTCCCTACAGTTTATCGAATAAACAAACAAAGAGAGCACCTGCTTCATCTGGTAGCAGTTTGGGGGTTTTGTAATTGAAGAAAGAAGCAAGAAGAACCAAAGAAGCCAAAACTGCATTAGTCTTCCCAAATCAGTGTCTGTATAAACATCTACCTATGCATGCAAATAAATAAACTAGACATAACCCTTTCTCTGAATCAGGCAGTAATCACCCCTGTGCTGAAAGCAGATTTGACTGCAAGTACTTATATTTACTCCATGAACACAAACAGGTTACTCTTTTTTCATAATTAGCAGCAGTTTGTCAAGATGCAATGAAATGTCCATACTGCTTTTTAAAGAGATTTGAAAAGCAGTGCTTCTCCTTTGCCAGAAGTACACAGTGGAGACGTTGCTCTGTTCAGATGAAAAGATTCTGGGATACGACCTATCAGCACTCAGCCTAATGTGACAGTTCTGAGTGAGTGCCAGTTGAGAAATGCAGTGCAAGGCACCAGCTGAGATTCATTTTATTATTGCTCTTATTATTACTGATGACTCCTTAGGGATGTGGAATTCTCATTTTGTTGGTGGGGGGTGAGGGTTGCCTTTTCCCTACCCTCCATGTTTCACTTACGTTACTTTTCTAATGCCTACCACAGTATTTGGAAGAAACTACGGGAACAAATCCACTGCCTCCATGGGAGCTTATACTATGATGGATTTAATGATTCCATAAAGCAGGTCTGTATGTCCACTAAACTCCCTGGGGCAGCTAAAGAAACCAACCACTGACCTACTCCACTTCAGGCTGACTGGGCTACTTGTAGCTTCCCTCTTTCACGGCTGCACTTGTCAAGTGTACCACAGAGCAATAAAAAGGCCATGACAGATTTAACTATAATACTTCTTTTTAGCTGAGGGGCATATTTTAAACACCTGATGGGCTTGAAATCTGCCATCTGGATCCTTCTATCTAATTTCAAAAAAAAAAAGCAATGATCTGCTGGCCCTCTAAGGATAAATTCAGAGCAAACTATACCTTTTCATATCCCTACAATAATTTAACTTCAATAAAATAGCTTTTTAAAGAAGAAAAACTGCATACGCATCAAAGCATGATATATCTGTATAATTTCAGCCAGCGCACAGCCTCACAGTTCCACTCTGTAACATGGAAAAGCCTCTCTGAACAACAGTTCTTCCAGCAGAATTTACATTTATCTAAATAATTGGTTAAAATATATATTTTTGTACTCCAGTGCTTTGAAAATACGTCACCTGAACAGACACTCTCTTAACATATTTGTAAAAATGTATTGTTTCCAAATCGGTGTCTGTTCTCTGAATCAGTTAACAGTACGCCATTTCTTGTAGATAATGAAAAAGAGTCTAAGTAACAAATAGAAAAGCCACATTTCAGCAGTGATAACTCTATGTTTTTAATTACAGTTTTAATAAATAAAAATTAATATATATTTTTATATATATGTGTTTGTGTGTGCATTTTTTTTTAACTATGTAGGTGGTAGACAATGGAGTTTTCTTAAGGGATTTTCAAGGTTACCTCTCATATCAGCCTATGCCTTCACAATAATGCCCAAGTACAGTTTTCTGACAGAAACTGTATGCTTCCAGGACTATACTTGATACATTATATGTATTATTATTATGTTATTATTACTAAAATACTTAATGCTATACATAATACAGTCAAGATCAGACTGAACTCCTTAACATTAGACTTTTCCAACACAAATAACCTTAGGTGAACTGTTTTTCCACATTAAGTCAAAGGAGAGAAATAGGAACTTCTGAAGTCCAATTCATCTGGCCTCTTTAGGACCAAGGTACATTGTAGATGGCTCACACTCTAGAAGCAGCTATTTCTCTCTTTGAACCAAAAGAAGAGTTTAGAGAGGCAGCCTGCCCTGTAAATAGCTGAATTTGAAGGGAAGAATCCTGCACAGCCCATGATAATGGATATGATAAGTGCAAGGAGGCAGACAACTAAATGGGTGAGCACACCTTAAATCCATGTTAGGAATGAAATCAAATTCATAATCTACACCAGTGACATGTTCTACCCAATAGCACAAAAAATGAGCTAATCTGTTTTCCCTTTTGGCAAAGTTTCCTACTGCATGCTTATTAAATAAACAAAACCACAATGCAACTTTCCTCTTTGATCACTGGCATTGTAGTAGATTCCTTCTTATTTCTGCCCTCCTAAGTGCTGAAGTAGTTGAGTGTCTTCATTCATTCCACACACCCTTGTCTGTTAAGCGCAGTCTGCAAAGCAGGTCTGAGAGTGAAACACACAGACCAAGTCCTTTTTATCCCAGTGTCTTTTCCTCCCTGTTCCCTTGCTCTCTCAATAGTTCATTCCACAGTCATTCACCATAGCTAGAAAGTCTCTACATTTACACATCTAAAAAGGGAAGAAATGGTGCATATTTTAAGTGATCTAAACCGGCCTCTAGCCAATATTGCTGGCACAGAAGTATACCTGCTCCAGGGAAAACATGTACCAAGCTGTTATATCAGGCAGCTCTGAGTGAAGTCTCTTTACTCCAGGTTATTGGCCAACTAGGATTCAGAAAGCAGGTATTTATTTCACCTCTTGCAGTATCTCAAAGAAGTCACTAATTAAATCCTCATCAAATGTACTAAAGAGAGGTTGAACTAATTTTATGTTTCCAAAAGTGGTTGAGACCATTCTCATTTCTCCATCTACAAGCAGTGTGTTGCATTTACCTCCTCAAAGGGAAATGCAAAGTCCTCTAATCTAAACAGAAAGACAAGGGATGGCCACAAGTTAACTCCCAAAAAAATTCATCAGCTCAGAGTCCTCAAAACTATTAAAAGAAACACTTCAGAAACACACTTCCAAGAATTTTAAACCACATTTGAGAGGAAAACACTTAACATTTACAGGCTGAAAACCTCTCACTAGTAAGGTAATGTCAGGTACTAGACTGAAAGAAAAGTTCCATTTCAAATTAAAGCTATCTATACATGGTGAGGAGCAAAACATGTAAAGGGAAGGTGGAATACATTAACAGACGTTTGCAGAGATGATAGGAATAGGAGATCTCCTGTCCCTTTTTCCAGTCCCATTCAGAACAGAAAGCTTTCTAATAATGCTACTGATGTACTTTTCTCAATTAGGTCTTCATCCTGTTCTTGCAGATCCTCACCCAGACTCCCACGCCCTTCTGGAACAATGTGATATACGTAAGATCTTTATACAAACCCCACTGCAAGGAAAAAAACAGTCCTATCTAGATTTTCCATAACAGAACATTGTGTTGTGGTAGAAACCAACCAAAAAGGCTTCTCCAAAAATCTGACAGGATCTACAAACCTTCTTGTAAATTATTTGTCTCCACACGCTCTTGCTTACACACAGCAGAACACAGCTATTCTTCAAACATAATTAACCTTTGTTTTTTGTCAGGTGGCATTCAAACAGTGTCTTGGGAACCTGTAGACTACAAAGCTACTATTAGGCAGTAGTATTACAAAAGCCATTTTAAAGACAGAGACTGATAGTTACGTAGCTTGTTAATCTAAGCACTTCCATAACCAACAACATCAGCTTGTTACGCAAAACCTGCATACTGCTTCCAGAAAAGACTGTCATAGGAATGTTTCTGTGCTCAAGTGCCACTAATGAAATGTCCAGTTATTCAGGATGCAGAGAAATAAGTTGGTGGTTATTTTAACCACAGAAACACAAGACTAGCAAAACCCCTTTAAAGTAATTAATGCCTTCTCTAATGTGTTTATTCATTAACAAAAAGTGAAATTACACTGTGTGCATGCTTCTCTTCATATTTTAAGTCCTGAAGTATAAGTGGTTCATCTTGAATTTAACAACTTTGTTGGTCACTGAAACAAATGACAGTTTATTTGAACTGTCATTTAGACATTTAGAATGCAATAACAATTTTGTTCAGTTTGTCTCTTTCTTCCTTTTTTTCTTGGAATAAACTCTACAAAAATCCAGTTTAAGAACAGCACAAATAACGCTAATTGCCCATTATCATTTCCATAGATAAAAAATTGCAATAGCTTCTGCTTGTTGCTTTTCCTACAAATCCTATTAGTTATATTCTATAGCCCTTCCTGTAAAATCGACATACCAGATGCTCTACTTCAAGGTAAGTGTACTGGAAAATTTGCCTTTTACTGTGTCAACCTTTCTTTGTTTGGAGTCTGTTCTGTCAAATGTATGTGGTAAGGCTTCACTGTGAACCAGAAAGACTTCAAATAACTGCTCTGACAATGAATTACAAAATTCTGGTCTTCAGTCAGGTATCAGAAGGGATCAGATGCAAATGACCCCAATCCTGACACCTGCACAGCCTGTTGACACCAGTGGACAGAGGACACTGCCACTGCTGAATGCCTTACACCAGTCGCCCTGTTGTCAAATGATAACCTGAAATGTAAAGCAACATCAACAATATGAACTGAATTCATTTTTTGGGGTAAATAAAAACCACAGTTGCCCACAGTTTTTCAGAAACAGCATGTCAAAAAGCTACCTGCTCGGTTTCCTAAGGAAAAAAGGCTTTTGTGAGCAGCACATGTGCATACCCCTGTGACTTACTGTCAGTCAACTCTTTCTCTTTATTTTCATAATGAGTAAGCCACTTTAAACTAAATTTAATGGAAACAGTGAGGTCTCAGAAATAAGTCCATTCCTACAAGTACAATGAAAAAAGCAGCCAAGGTAAGAAGATCCCCTAAGTATCCCAAATGTAGTGGGTTTCTGTAGCTGGGTTTTGGTATGGGGGGAGGGGGGGAGAGGTCTACAGAGGTGGCTTCTCTTAGAAGATGCTAGTAGCTTCCCCTGTCCCGTGGAGCCAATGCCAGCTCCAGGATGGACTCCCTGCCGCTGGCCAAGGCCGAGCCAATCAGGAGCAACAGTAACACCTCTGTGATAAGGTATTTAAGAACAGAAGGTTGTGGCATAGGGTGAATTCCAGCCAGGGAAGAGCAGAGTGAGAACATGGGAACAACGAGGTAGACACCAAGGTCAGTGCAGAAGGAGAGACAGGAAGTGCTCCAGGAACTGGAGCTGAGGCCCTGCAGCCCGTGGTGCAGACCATGGTGGAGCAGCTGTGCCCCTGCAGCCCATGGGGGACCATCGGGGGG
>VXAY01005790.1:445957-473505 GCA_013399855.1 Oxyruncus cristatus | reverse complement strand
TTTTGTGTGGTTTTTTGTTTGTTTGTTTGTTTTGGGTTATTTTTTGGTTTTTTTTTGTTTGTTTTTGTTTTTGTTTTGTTTTGTTTTTGGGTTTGGTTTTTTTTTGTTGTTTTTGTTGCTGTTGTTGTTTTGTTTTGTTTTTTGAGTTTTTTTGGTTTTTTTCCTCTCCTTTGTCCAGTTGAAGAGAAAGAGTGAGAGAGTGGCTTTAGTGGGCACCTGGCATCCGGCCAGGGTCAACCTGCTACACCAACCAACAAAGGCTGAATGTCCAGGAGATTAAACATCATTAGAGAACAGAAACCTCTCTTACAAATGCTCTGGGGCACAGGAAAGGGTTGAACTGGAAAAAAGACAGAATTAGGTTGAAAAGGTTTTCAACTTAGCGTCAACTGGTTATGAAATAATTTGCTTAAGTTATTCAGAACAGAGAGATAAGTAGTTTTTTTTATATGAAATATACAAACCCCAAACATTTTCTGGAAACCGTTAACAGCATTTAAAAGGGTAACATTTTGATTGCTCTTAGGATATGGTGACGTCCTTATTTACTATTCCACAGTACTGAGCTCTCCCATAGCTTTTGTCTCTGTTTAGGTGGCAAGTGCGTTGCACCAGACCATTCCAAGCTCTCCTCACATGCTATGACTGGAACATGGCAGTGGAACTTGTGCCTTGTTATTCTTTTACACATTTCAAGCCCTCTCATTTCAGCTTAAAGCTGTTAAGTGTGATGGGGGAAATCTTGTGGTTGTTAATTATCTGAGGGGTTGTGGGATTAAGTGTACCATTTTACTGCAGATAAATTTAAAGATGCTATTTCTGTGCCATGGAAAAATAACCTCTTCAATGCTTTTCTGCTCTTTTTACTGGCTTTGTCACAACATTTCATAAACTCTGTTCCCATAGCTCTGCTGACATCAACAATGATTCCAATGCACAAACAATGAAGCAATCAAAGAGCTATTTTAATTTTAGCTCTATTCAAACCAAAAGAAAATTCAACATTTTCCAGATGCTAAGAGAAGTGTGTTTGCTAACAGTAGCAAGCCAGTGACATTTTAGATCTCTAGCAGGATATTGCTACCCTGAGCAAGCAAACAAAAAAACCCCTCTAATAAAAAGAAGCAGTCTGTGATCTTTTAGTCCTTAGGTTACAGTTTCACAAGTTAAAACAAGTTCAAGACACCATGAAAAAGCACTATGTAGGACACAAAATCAAGGTTGTTGCTCAAAAAAACAGTATTCAAAATTATGCCTAGAAAAGACTGCAAGCTCAGTACACAATGCAGAAAGAAACTTATTCTCTTGTCATTAAGTCCTCTATTCAATTAGCATTTATTGGAGTAATTAAACACTGGGAAAGGATGCCAGGCTAATTGTTAGATTATGATAATTACACAGCTTTGCTGTGCTACAGCTGATCAAAATAAGATGTGGTCACACACACTCCACTAAAGCTTCTCTGCAATCATCAGGCTACCATGGGAAACTTATTACTATAATAAGGCCACTTATTACTCGTTCATTATCAATCAGGCAGAGAAACTTATTATTTGTAACCTTCGTTTTACTCTCCCACCCACTCTGCCGGAACAAGCCTCCCAAAAGGTTGCACCCAGGTCTCTGCCTTCGGCTGGCTCCCTTCCATCATAATTACACAGCCGAGCAGAATCAGGCTCCTGCACTTGAAAGAGTTCATCAGACTTCAAATTACTGTTTCACAACCAGCTGGAAGTGCCTATCACGTTTCTTGAACGAGCCCAGTGATCTCCCGGCATTTCACTTCATATGCATCTGTGTGAGATTTACCTTCCCCTTTGATTCTCCTATGTCCCTCTCGCCTGGGAGATTTTTCATACTTACTTAGATGGGTCCAAAAGCAAAAAGCAGGAAAAAAAATTGCATTATGATGGACCTCATTAGAAAAAGCATCAGTTTTATGTGGCTTGTCTCCCTGGAGAATCTCATGCCTTTACCCTTTCTTATCAGCCAACCACATAGGAGAGACATTGTGCTTTCTTTTTTGGAGGGCTGGGATTTTTTTTCGTCTTAAAGAACAGGGTTCTCATCAGCTACCATTGTACCTGGTACTTCATACTGCCTATTTACATGAGACAAACAAGTGATTTACTATGGGGACTAGAACATGGGAAAAAACATGAAACAAACCAGTTTGAGCTAACATTCAGGTTTTTAAAGAAAAGAACTCATTAAGTACAAAGTAGCTCTGAAAAGTCACAGAATGTTTGGCCAGAACTGAAGAAATCCACCCAGAAAAATACTAAATTCATGAAAATTATTTTTATTCTGTGCTGATTAAAAAACTAGACCTTTTGAAATGTTGGAAGCACCAACCCCTTCATTGGCAATTGATCTGGAAACTTCTTAGATAGGACAGGCCAAGGTTTACAACAATGTAAATAACTGATCAAGCTTCCCTTTCCTGAACTTCACTTTTCCCATACTATTGAAATTTACAGCTATCCTGCAGGTAACCTCTTACAAACTTCTAATTCTCTTAACTTCCAGAAGCAAGAAACTTCCTCAAAACAGTCTGGTAGAAGTCTTTACCCTTCTGGAGGAGGGAAAAAAAAATATCAAAAATCTTCACATTGTGTGTGGGGCTCTTGGTTTGTTTGTTGTTTGGTTTTTTTATTTTATTTTTTTAATGTGCCTTGGCTGAAACACATTGTTTGCAAAACAAAGAAAGCCTGCATCTATTAGATGTTCATCTATTAGAACTGTAGTAAAAAAAGACTGAAAAACACAGGAAGAAAGGAGTAGGTTTTAATGGGAAAGGGATATGTCCTATTTAAAATGTACAAGTTCTTTGAATGACATATCTTGTGTTAATTCCATTAACTGGAGAAACATGGAATACCTTTTTTTTCTGGTTCTATTGCTGAATAAAAATTTCAGTTGCATCATAACAGTAAACAGTGACAATGCATTTACAGTCAAGACACATTTTAGTTATTTTTATAATTTAAAGACTCTTTAAGAAATAAATTCTAAAGAAAAATGTGTTTATTCCACTTATGGTTAATAATTTCCCCCCTTACACTCATAACTACGTTTATTTATACAGCTGGGTCCTGTATGGACTTTTTATGGCTAGCACTGCAGAAAGATATACGTTCAATGATAATGCAAACATTAAAAAATAGAAACTAATTGCTCTTCTGTGAGTAGATACGAGGGAGGGAATTAACAAATCAACATTTATTTCCCAACTATAAATCCAGAGATTCTCAAGTAGTGCAGCCCCTTCACCCACTTAAATCCATACCATTCTGCACCTCCTCGACATTTTTCATATTGTGTATTAAAACTTTAATTAAAAGTTTCCTCAGACTCTACATTTGTGAATTTTGTTCAAAGCTGGCACACATGACTTTCACCTGATCTCTTAGAATTTCTCTTTTGTTGCAACTTGGGGCTCCAGTAACACAGTCATGTTGTTGATGATCAGGGCGATAAAGGGGTGCAACATGTCACAGCACTGCCCCTGATGAGGTCAAGCTCTTACTTCCCAGCTGTCCCAGCTCTGATAGCTTTGAACCCAATGACTACAGACTACCTGACTATTTATTTTCCACTTCTGTGGGCATTTAATTTGCAGAGATGGATGAAGATAGAAGGGAGGCAAAGGGAACGGAAGAGCTACTGCTCTGTCAAAGGCATCACTTTGATTTACAGGACAAACTTCAGGGTTGAAGCCTAGTAACGTTATCTGAAAGGTACCACACCCAACCAGATACTGAAGGCAGCCTGACATTTGTGTTTAGAGCCTCTATCCACACTTCAAATCCAAAATGTCCAGGTTGAAGCCAGTCTCTTTGTTAAGTTGATTTATGGACACAAGCTCATTACTTGTGTTCACATTAGTACTACTCTGGCAACATTTATCCCACTTTATCTGATGCGGAATGAGGAGATCTAGTAATTACTACTCACATATTTTTAAATGTGGTCATCAATATTCTCCACACATGACTCTACATTTGTCTGCTTTAGACATTAACAAAACAGAAGATGTCAGCTTCCTCTTTCATTCCATGCTTTTGCTTGAAAATACAAAAC
Source organism: Oxyruncus cristatus (assembly GCA_013399855.1). NCBI lineage: Eukaryota > Metazoa > Chordata > Aves > Passeriformes > Cotingidae > Oxyruncus > Oxyruncus cristatus. Next base: position 469,422 of record VXAY01005790.1, on the reverse strand, counting down.
CTACCTCAGCTACCTCCTTCTATACTAGAAAAACTGCAGTTTGCTGATTCAATAGCCTATCTGCTGTTCTTAAAGTGGTGAGCTCTGCCGTAGTGACACACAGTTACTGCCAGTCACTTTTCAAAGATAATAACCTTTCCAGAGTTTAAATCCTTAAAGAACAAAATAAAATAATAACAGAAACCCCCCACAGGTAGGAGTACTACTAAAGAGTCTGAACTGGACTCTTAACAACATGTGTTGACCATGTGTCTAACCCAGAAGACACAGTCTATCAGCCTTGATGGAATGTGATTCTGTGAGTGATATTTGCTAACCCTGCCTGAGGCATGTGCTGACATCTGTTAATGGATATGGAGAACAATGCCCTATCTGCAGAAAGGTCTTGCTTCTCAAACTCACAAAATGAAAGAAAAGAACATTTACTGAACAAGCATGTTGACCTGCACACTGAATAACAGAGATAAACGTCAGTTAGTTTCCACAAGGAAGTGCACGTAGAACAAGTCAACTTTGCAAATTTGTTTTCTCACTAATATATTAAAAGCAGAGTGATGCCTAACTCCTATAAACTGAAATCTCCATCTCTTCCATACTCCCAGAGAAAAAAAACTGCATCAGTTTGCAGCAGTAAACATACATGGGCAGCATTTAAGAAGAAACACGTATTTTGATAAAACTGTCTATTTGTTGCATATACCTACAATTGCTGTTGTAGAGAAATGCTTTTCTCTGACATTAAGTTATAGTTGTTTATTATCAATCTCAAAATCTGTCAACAAAATTAATTTAAAATATTTTGCATTGAATTAGAATTTGGAGACTCAGACACTCTAATAACTTGTAACAGGTAAAATCTACAACTTAATTTCCCAACATGCAAGAGTATAAAATGAAACTAATCCTTGAGATGTTTCACAGTATTTTTATGTTTAATAAACCGTGCATATTTTAATAAGCTCTGGTCTTAATCCACATCCTTCAGCTAAGAGGAATGAATCCAGACATAATATAAAACAGCCTGAGCAAAACATACAGGAGGAAAAAAAAGGCACCACAGACTCATACAAACAGACCCAGCAACGTAAGAAACTCCAGTATGAAACCACAATTTGCTATTAGCATGAATAACCTATAAATTCAAATACATTATTAAAAGCAATGAACTTATTATGGTAGAAACCACGTTAGAATAGCTAACAAGTACATAAATTTATCTGCAGACAATTTGCTATAAGGAAAGTGGGCTTCAATCAATGAACTTATTTCTTGCTACATAATTGTCTTGTGCCTATTTAATAGAGACCCTTAGGAAGTACTTGCTTTCCTGACAGGGAAATGGCATTTTAGAGAAAGTTCTATGGAGAAATCTAATAATTTATCCTTGTTCCCGTTACCCTTACGTATTAGTCTCTCTGTTATGCTAGGCAAACTAGGAAAAGAAGAACAACTGGAGTTTCAAATTACAGGAGCACCAATAGCACAACTATCATTAATTCCTAGAAATAATTTCTTCTAAAGACTTATAAGCACATCAACTATAGAATTTTCCATCAGGTCTAATCTTGATACACACTGTCTCTGAACAATAGTGTTATATGATCACCCATAACAATAGGACTTAAAACAATTTTTCACCTATAGACATTTTTCTTAAGGTTTGTACATCATATGAATAAGACAGGTCCTGATCTGAATCAGTTTCTCTGCTTACAAATAGCATGTGAAAAACTTTGCACTATAAAATGCCAATTAGTCTTTAAAACACCTAAGAAATTGCAAAGATTATGATCTGATAGGCAACAATTATTTTTTTTAACTGAACGAGATTGACAAACCATGGAACTCAATGCAGCTTTTATATTATTCCTCCTATTCTTTTTCAAATTATGAAGCTCCCATAACATGGTTCCTATTATGGAGTGGTGGAATCCTTATTTCTTCAAGAGTGACTGAGTTTTTCAATATGTATAACTGAAACTTAGATTGATAAAAGTTGCAAAACCTGGTCATTTATATATATGTGAAAGTTACTTACATAGGAGAAAATAATGCATAAATAATAGGGGGGAAAAAATGCACTACTCAGATCAATCAGAAATTTCTGAGGAAAAACTGAAGCTATTCCCTTAATTTCCCTATTGCAGTTTTCTTAAAAGTTTTTCCAAATTAATCTTAAATGAATGCTAATCTTCAACCTGTAGTGAAATTGCTACATCCACAACTGAATTATGATCTTGTCTGCATGAAACATAGTAACTATTTTTCAAAGTAGAGACATTAAGGTTCAGGATAAGAAGCAGAGAATATCACAGGCAAATTAAACCAATGGCTTCTTCCACTGCCTTTCCTTCTTCCCACTTTTAAGGGCATCATAAGGCAGGAGTGAGGAAGGGACTGCATAGGTGGCATCAACCATTACTGTCTACTGGGAAGCCTTTACATCCTTCCTCATATGTTAAAAATGAATCACTGAGTATACAAACTATTTCTTCATTTCATTTTTACTCTTAAATACTAGTTCAGCATTAAAGAAACAACCATAAAACTCAAGAATTAAGTGTTCATAGCTTAAGCAGATAGTGGCAAGACCACCAAATCTGAGGCTAAACAACTTATACAATTTATACCAACTGTACGGGCAAAACCTCAGTTTTAGCGCTCAGTGTGAAAAGCAAGAGAGCAGTCCTCCTGGGCCAGAGCAAACTCCCATCAAGACCAATGAAATACTTCCCCCACACTCCCCCCAACGTAAGATATCTAGAATACATTAAATAATAAGTCATACCTCCACAGCATGTTCTCACAACAGACACCAATCTTTTCCATAATTAAGATATTTGGGCTCTTAGTGTTTAGTAAGAATGATGGATTTTATCAGTTGGTCTGACCATCTTTTGAAAACCTGGAAACTACTGGAATGTAGTACACTACGGTGTGTGGACACTGTGTGGTACAGCTGGGTTGCCAGATGGAAAAGCACCTGTTCCCCCGCATTTCTGGGCCTGACACCTGACAATTTCCACCAGGCATTCCAAGTGTACCATGATTTTCATAGCAAAGAAAGTAATATATAATCTATGATGCTACATTGTTAAAGAGTGATAAGACCATAAATGCCTAACCAAATGCAGTAGTCCTCAAATGATTATCAATTGAACATTTTCACCTTTGCTACCTGCAACAGTCAAAGGCAAGAGTGTACCTTACCAACTCTTGAGAGACCACAAGATTCCTTTTTAAGGACAAATTTATTCATTAGAGAAAATGTAAATCTTGATTTCCATTATTCCAGATCATTCATATCATAATTTTAATCAAACTAAACATAAGAATATATTGAAATCTCTGTTTAAATGCATCTCACCAGCTCTCCAAGGAGTCTTACACATCAAAAAAAAGACAAGACAAATGAAGGCTGCTTAGTCTTCTACTGTCTGCAATGCAAGTAGCTACTTATATTTTCATGATTGACTGAAAGGGAATTCAGACTCAAGATTTGTCCTTTCATCTTGTACAAGTCATAATAAAAATAATGCAACTGAAAAATCTTGTATTGCACTTCAAAGATATCCTAAGACTTTTATTGCTCAGCTTGTCCTGTGCTTTTAGGGATGTGCTTAAGGATTCATAACCCATTTCTTTAGGGACACTCTTCTACTGCTTAAGTTTTCTCTTTAAGGTTGCTGAGAGGTTATCTATGCCCACAGATGTGTTTGGTGTAAGAATGTTTACAGTGAAGCAAACATAATCAAACTTAGTTTACACCTACCAAGTTTTTTCCTATCATGTGGCAAGAAATGTCTGTAGAGAACCCCACTTCCTTCTCTCAAATGAAAAATCATCTCCTAAATTATGCCTTCCAAGCTCCCAAGAGTGAAGTGCAATTTAAGGCTTTGGAGTTCGCCAAACTTGCAAACAACATGCTGGAGATGGGGGTCATTTGCTTTTGTTTCCCTCTTCTTCCCTTCATCGATTAAGTGGGGGAAAAAAACAACCCTTAAGTATTTTGTACATTAAATACGTCTAATTAAATAAAAGTCATGGTTTAAAATACACTATAAATAAGTTTTAATTTATTAAGACTCTAACTTACGTATAGTAATGCATCTATCTACTTTAGCTTTTACATCAAAGAAAGAAGGCAGCCTGAAACTTCCAAATCCTTTAAAAAAAGGGTAAAAGTTCCTTGAATTACCGAAAGAAATCACCCAACAGAATATTACTGCCCTTTGCTAAACTATTATACTGGTTTTGCTGAGTTGTTGAATCAAGCTATTTACTGTTTTTTTCCATTTCATCAGCCATTTTGCCTTTGTTTATAAACTCGTTCTGTTAATGATCAATCTCTCTCAGTTTTTTAGTACATTTTCTCCCTTATTCACACCTTGGCATTTTTTAACTCTGGCATTTAAATGCCCTTAAATATATGCTAGATATTTTGCTGGATTACAGAATGGTCTGAGTACCAATGCATGAATATTTATTGTTTAAATCATAGCTATGACTGATGTAAAATATATATCCTGACACTATAGCTTCAAAGTTCCTAAAAGGCTACAGACATGTGACTATTAAGGCCCTCTGTTCTAATAAGCAGCTCTGTTCAAGACAGCAATTAAACTCATGCTTTAGATCTAAGCACATATTAAAACAAAGGATTAAGGTAAATGGTTAAATACTTTCCTGAAATGAGGCCTAACTGTGCAGAAAGCACTCAACAAAGCAGTGAAGCTGCATGAACTAAATGTAAAATTATTCATTATTATGCTGATGTCAGAGGAAAACTACCTCAGCCAAAGGAGAATGTGTGAACACAGCATTTTATGATATGAAACATGATAACAAATAACTTCATACTGAGAATCATTCATTACCGATATTATTACAGCAATTCCTCTTATGCCTCTCATCTAATTATTCTGTCTCCAGAAAACTGAACTACAGACATCTCAGATATCTTAGCGGTCAATACTCGACTCTTAATCCACAGAGGGAAAGGGTTAAAAAGCTTTTACTTTAATGAGTTGGCACATTTTATAGCATAAAAAAAAAAAAAGTTCTTAGTGGGATTAACATGTTAAATATGGTTCTTTGGTCCATCAGTAGGTCATGACATTACCATCACTATCTCCACACTAAGCAAGATAAAAAATGACCTGAGACTTCTGAGACTTTATCAATATGCTACCATTGATCTTACCACTAATCTGAACGCAGATGGCAGCACGTAATTCCTGTGTGTCCAAACATTAAAGCTTAATTCACTTCATCCATGTAATATTCTCACTTTTATGTGCTGAGACAATGCACTTCATTAAATACCCAGACAGCAAAAGACTAAAAAGACTGTTGACTCCACTGGTTAGTACCAGTTATGTATCTGTGTGTTGCATAGAAACACAAAGTGCGTTCAAATGTGTGTGTGCTCATAACACATGAGATATGGAATAGCCACTCTTGTTAATGCATTACAAATCACTAACTTGTGTTAAGGCTAATTGAAACTTGTTCTTCCTTTCAAAATCAATTATTTTAAACTTCTCAACCTCTAACATAGAGATCATTTTCCAGTGCAGCACAACAGAGAAGATGACTTCTTAATATGTTGGGGTTGATTGTCTAAACATTGTTTCACTCATTTCTATACCCTTAAAACTGAAATTTTTTATCTGCTGAACATTGTTATTTAAATTCTTCAAGGTATATAAAACTTAAGAATCTTCATTTTGCTAACACTACAAAAACCAGCTACTGTTCCCAAAATTTTACTAAATTGCACTGCTAGCAAGATCACATAGCTACAAAACAGCCACTTAAGCTGAGTTCTTCCATCAACAAATACAGAAAAAGAATATCTTGACATGAATAATTACTTTTAAGAACAGATAAATTTGGTGTAAAACTCCCAGATTTTCCCAAGATGGAATTGTTAAATTCGTTATTAATCGCAGGAATCCTTATTCTGGGAAAAAAAAAATAATTAAAATCTTTTTGTTATTCCATACTAATTTTTATGCTACAGAAATATTAAGAAATTTACATTAACAATAATAATTTAGATATCAAGTAGACCACTTGGGCAGATAAACTCCAGCAAAGCAGAACAGCATCAAAGCAGAACAGCATCAGCTGAGTGCAAAAATAATATAGGAAAGCCAAAATTAATGACTGAAGCAAGCTTCAGGTAGAAGGAACACATTGCCATTTACAAATACAAAGGCTCACCACATGACACCCCCAAGTTGTATATTTGATTACACAGCTGACTGCTTAAATATATGTGTTTATGTCTGAAAATAAGTGTTACTGATAAAAATAGAGAATTAGGTACACACTCAAAAACACATGCATGTTATACCAATATAATGTCTACAATTTCATGCTACACGCTAGGAACTTAAACTCTATTTACTGCCTAGGCCAGTAAGCTTTCTCTTTTGAACGACAGCTCATGCCTTCCGGAATCAGAGTAATATAAATAGAGCATGAACACAACGGAGCACTTCAACAGAAGAAAAGAGGGTCTTAATGACAACAGGTGGAGCAAAACAGGTATTACTCAAATACTTGTTGATAGGATTCAAGAGTGCTCAAGGCCATCTGATGCTTAGGGCCACAGGAGAAATCAGCAGAGACCTAACCTAGCTAATTGCCTGCCTTGATTGTGATGGTTCTGATTAGACGAATAATCAGCTCTCAGCAGCCCTTAGGCAAAAATACCAACTGAGGGCTCTTTTTTTTCTGTGTGTCTGATGATGGTGCACTGCAGAATGAACGCCAGATCACATCATTAAACCACTCTTCCAAATATTAAAGGGGTTCCCATACGAACAAAGCCAACAATTCTCTTTGTAATTAGCTTGAACATTCTCCTTTGTCATGTTGAGACTGCATTCACATAGCCTAAAAAAAATGCTGACCTCCATTTTTGAATATGGAGAACCAGTCACACTTTGTGACTGGAAAACAAGAGCTGTACAATTTCAGCAGTAACTGGACCAGCCGAAGGTTATCTAATGTTTAATTAAATTATTAAGACCTGGCTGCATATGACACAAAACTAATTTTAATTCCTTTTTAGTTTTGTTTTGACTGATGTTACCTAAATACGTCAATCCACAATTTTTCTTTCTCTAATTGACCGCATCATCTCTACCATTTTTTTCAGTACGTGATTCACATTCCCAGTCATCAGGAAAACTGCAAGCCAGACATATTCAAAACAGCTTTCGTACTACGTTTTCTCAATACTGCTCTCTTCTGTATGCTGCAACTTTTGGTTTATGACTATAAAAATTTCATCCTTCCACTAGTTGCTTGCTACTGTAAAAAAAAAAAAAAAAAAGAAAGTGAGTATTCACTTGAATGCAAAGTAACATGTATTGACAATTACATTCCCAGGCTAATAATTTTAAGATGCACATTTTGCCACCATTTTTGCACCCTGGTAGATTAGCTGACTTAATAACTTCCAAAACAGTTAAGTATATCACACACAAAAAGCTTAAAAGCAAAGGAACAACGGAGCTCAAAACAGCTTTTCATAATGATCTAGCTTTCATACACATAGAAGGAAAGCCTTAAGAGCAGCTTTCAGTGCTTGTTCTGCAAGGAGATCTAGGCATCCCTCCACATGGTTGACTAAAAAACTAGACCCAAAGCATGTCTTCAAAACAATTATCTACAATGAAATACGAGCCATTTCATAAGGGAGAGCAAAGTCTGAAACATCTGATGTTTCACATCCTCCCTTTAAGAATGTCCACATTAATAAAACTAAGTATCTCATCGACAACAAGGTATAAATGTCTGAACAGCAAAAAAAATTAAAATCAACAGTCACTAAGTACACTTGACACCTAAAGATAATTATACATGTATGGGAATCCTGACAGCACTGATTTCTCCTGTGCCCATTTTGAGCTATCTGTCTTCCAGAAAGTTCACTGAAAGAATGTGTCAAACTGTCTATTAAAAGGACAACCAAAATATGCAATAAACACATCCATATTTTAGCCTCTGACCCTTGAAAGCCAGCACATTTTTTACATTCTTCTTGACAGGATAAGCAAGAACCAGCTAGTTGTGTGTATCTACACCCAGCCCCGCTCGCGTTGCTAACGGGTCCTGTCCAGGGGGAGATGTGCAGAATCCTTTTACATTTACAGCTGTCAAGTGTGTTGCCGGAAATAATTTAACCAAAGAAGGAATGAGTAAATGTGTGAAAGAGCTTACTGCAGGCCTAGTTTATAGATCCTCTACGTGTCAGGAGACCATATGTCTTTGCCAAATAGAAATTTTCTTGAAACGATAACTGTCCCCAGCTCTCAGAACGCTGTGCAAGCACGCAAACAGAAAACACGTTTTTTCCCAAACCCAGCTCCCTCCAGCTGTCTCTCCTCAACATTGTAGTTGAGGCTCAAAGTATTCTAGAGAACAGAAACTTTTTCAGCAGTCTCAGTGTGAGCTGCTCATTTCACCAAGACTGCTGATGAACTGTAAAACCAACATTTTGGTTCAGTTAACACTGGCATTCCAGCTCCCATAATGTATGACAATCCTGACTTACTGAAGCAGAACCTCCACTTTTGACTCTCCAGCATGTAAGTTTCACCTGTATAATTTTGTTTTGCAAGCAGGATTTTCAGTCCATTTATGCATTTTAATGCATATATACACACATGCACCTCCTACACCTTACCTTAGGGTAAACCTATATATATATATATATAAAACTATTCTTCTCATATGAAATACAGTAAGCCACTCAACAATACTGTAATTAGAACCAATAGGTAATTAAATCAACTTTTGATTGCATTACTTTTTTCACTTATTAACTTTCTTGATGCCTGCTGGTTTATATTGGTATGATGAACAGCATAAGTCAAGGCACTGTCTATGCTACTACAAAGCCTCGCCACTGTCAGATTATGAGCCAGGTCAGGATCTTGATCCTCTATCTATCACCTGGTTCCCAGTCTCCACAGATATGCTGGTGGACCTCTTATGCAAAAAAGCAGTGTACAGTAGTAGGAATATACAGCAATACAACAGATAGAAGAGCCAGCTGCTCTCAGAACTGCTACGTAGCCACAGGAAAGGTTTGTCTGAACAAGTAGAGCATGAAGTTACACTGCTTTCAAGGTTTGTAGCTGTAGAAGCATGTGCTCAATCTCTGTTTCAGCCAAAAGACACATCCCAGACCTTTCAGTACCCAACAACACTGCAGAAAATTTAAACATCCTCTTGGTACAAATAGTGAAAATCTCAGTGTAAACAAATGTTCCTGTGAGCTTAACCAAACCACTGATGACCCACAAGTAGTCTCATACAAGGGTCAGTGTGGAAGAGTTGCCTTACTCACTGACTTACTACAACTTCAAAAAACAACTTAGGATTTTGCACTGTAAATCCTCCCTGTCAGTAAGCCTCAGATTTACATCACCAAAAAATGTTCTGCAGAGATGGTCTGGATTTGGCCAGCAGGGTTACATCCAGTATCTACAAAACTGCTCACATTTTTGTTTCCAGCCTGCTCTGATGGACTTCGCAGATCAGTATCAAAACATTTTTATTGAAAGTCAGTAGAATACCTGTGTGGAGTTCTATGGTTTCACTATTCATAACTACAACCTGTAAAATACTGTGTCCTAAACTTAGGATAGAGATGATAGTTCCACACTCTTCCCTGTTTTAGTCTAAGGCTTGACAAGTCAAGTCTGTTATTTTCCATCCAGATGACATTCTACAGAGCAGACCTCATTTGACTTAAACACAGCTTCAACAGCAGAAAAGGTAAGCAAGAGAAGACAGCTTTTAAGGCTCTGCCCCTCTAACTAACCAACTGGGAAAGTGCTAAGAAGCCTTTCCCCACACTTACAGACTACTCAGAGAGACCTTGAAACCACAGAAGTCTGTACCTCTCAGCCACTTGGTACCTGACCACGTATTATTCCGAGTGAGACCCATCAGCTGATGAGCACAAAGTGTCCCAGAACAATGACAAGACTGTTACTGCAGGGGATCCCTGTTACCCCGTTTTCTCCTGCAAAAAAGATAATTTCTGCACAGTTTTGACATTAAGAAGAAGCTCATCAGGCATTTTGACACACTGAAGGAGCAGAATGCATTAATAAATACATGAAGTTAGACCCTACTTTGACTATCCACCTTATTTCCTTGTCCATTTCCTTTGCTGGCAACAAAGAGGCAGGTAGACAGTCTCCATGAAAGAGGACAAGGCATCAAGCAGTAGATAAGGGACCTGAACAAATATGCTCCAGTGTTGGCCACATAATAGATTTCCTGTGTGCAACCCTACCTCAGGTTTTCCTTGGTAAAAACAGCAGTATTTCACTGCTATGGGAAAATAACCACTGACCACTGAGTCACTGGGATACTATGGGGACACATAAATACCCAAGTAGGAAGATGAGAGGAGTAGTACATCCAACTTTCAGATTTATCTGCTATTCCTGCAATTTCAACATTCATTTCTGTTTTCTGCAATGAAATTTGAGCAGCTGCACAGGCGGGAGACTTGCCAACATCAGGAGTAGCTTCTGCCACCTGAACTTCACCCAAATCTCTGCATACAGTCAGAAGATACAGACGCTTATACGAGGCCATTTCCTTGCTGAAGCAGTCACCCCAGGAATCAGCTAGAAGGAACAAACTTTTGAATAAATGAGTAAGCATTATTGCTGTGCAAGTAACCTTTCGGTTTGGGACAGGGAAAATGTTTAACCCTCATAATTTAATTCTTAAAATTAATTTTTTTTAAATGCTGAAATTATTATTTCACCTTTTGCAACTGTCTTCCCTAAACCCACTCAATGAATTGGAACACGGCTTTATGAATACCACCTGAGTATCATTTTTAATTATTACTTTCATGCAAAGCAAAACAGCTGAAAAATAGAACTCGGTGAACCACAATTTCATTTTCTTCCTCTCTCAATAAATTCTAAACAGACATTTCAGGAAACAAACATAACTGAAGTCAGTTTCTTTCACAAGAGGCAGATGTCCCCTCATACAAATGGAGAATATGGGTGAGAATATAATACAAGAAACAACAAACTAACATTCAGCATCCATATTAGTGTGTGAACCTAATACATAAAAGGAAGAATGAGAAGATAGAGCGTAAGATTATATTAACAGAGGACTAGAACTTGCTGTCAGAGAGATTGGTTTCAGCTGGGCAAGAGCTGACAGATCAAAAGGAGTCCAAAGGATCCTCCTTTTTCTCCATGCCTGCTTCTTCATTGTGTTTCACCCCAGTAGCAATATCTGGGGCTTACCTCCCAACCAGTTGCCTTTCTGCTTCACGGCCTTCCTGCTCCCTCCAGAAGGCAGGAGCCCCCTCTTCTACATCTCTCTTTCATTTCCTCCACACCCCCGATGTAGCTTTTGCTTGATGTCTGGAATCCGGCTGGCACAACAGCACTGCTTGGTGGGCAGGATGAATGGCAGGGGAATCCTTGCTGCCTCCCTGCTGACTGTATCAGGACTCAAGGACTGCTTGCCAAATGCGTGTCACCAGGGATATGCAGCACTTGGCAGTTCTGCCTAGAAACCCGGCTGGAAGAGTTTCTTTCCCCTTTAACCTATTTTATTACTATTACTTTATTTTGTTTTTAATAAATGCATAATGTTTTGTTTAGGTACTTTTCAGGCCTGCCGCACGCTGTAAAGTCTCAAGTGTGCACAGTGATGAAATGCCTCAGGGAGCTAATCTGCAGAACATGAGGTAACATCGGCTTTGTAATCTAATTCCCAGTGTGTTTAGTACATTTGAGAGTCAGAAATCAAACAAAGTTTCAGAGAGCAAGCCTCATCAGGCAGTGAGGGGAAAAAATAAGAAAAAACGTCTTTTTAGTGAGAGACTGGTGAAGCCCACTCCAGGGAAGAAATGCACCCGAGAGGCAGGTGACAACTGGCAGTGAAGGAATATACTGGAATTTGCCCTCAGTGGACACATTTATAGCATCAGCTGCCAAATGTCAATGAGTGCACCTGTGTCTTTTACAAGGAAAGCAAATGGGACAAGGCAGAGAGGAACAGTTACTGCCCTGCATCCAACAGCACTCATGTAACTGCAGAAATCATTCTGACATGCTTTCCTGATTGATTCCGTATCCTGACCTTTCAGGTTGCCATCTTACTTCCAACTTGTGAAAAAAATGTTCAACAGGCAATTCAGGGAACAGTTTAAGAGTATGACATTATCAACAGAGCATGCATTCCCCAGTTCCTAAACACATGTACTACATCAGCAAGTGACACCTTGTAGATTTTTTTCCAAATTTACCAGGCTTCTAACAACATACTGCTCTTTCATTCATGCTATAAACTGCATCTCAGCAACACAAGAAATCCACTAGCCTGGGCTCTGGCAAGACTGGCCTGCCAAGTTGATGCCTTTGAACAGAATTACATTCAATAAGCAATTACAGCTAGGCATGGCCCTTTTCTGCCAATCAGACAAGATAGAGACCTTTTCCTACCCTCATTTAACTTTCTGTCTGTTACATGGTAAAAGGATTGATTTATAAAGAACTAAGAGTGCATCTGCTTTTTGACTTAGCATCTGCTTTGTACATATTGATGAGACAAGGAAAGCCCTCAAAGTGGATGAAAGAAGGACCCACTGTCACAAAGAAAGAGGTTGTGGACTCCATCCATTTTTTGATCTGCCTTGTACTACTGCCAGCTGACTATTTTTGCTCATAAGAATGTGCAAACCACACCTAAATGCAAAATGGATAGAGCACAAATATTTTTGGTAACATCACACAGACATATTGTAGGAATAATGAGGTTGAGTTGCAGCCTGTCACACAGAAAGAATAGTAACGTAACTGATTTTTTTGAAAAGTCGACTGGCTAACGTTTAATTCAGCAATAGAAAAATACAAACGCAATATCTACTCTTGATATAATCCCCCTTTGCATTTTAAGAAATTATTTCCTGGGGAAAACCATATTTGAAGTTATACTGAATCATATTCCCCTTACAATTAATTTTTCATTTGAAAACTTCAAATGAAAAACTGGGACCATATTGCCAAAGTAATCTTTATTACCAGCTAAATCCAAGTTCTTCCAAAAGAGATTGTTCATTGGTATGAAACACTCCAGAAAAAGCAGCAGACCCATCTGAATATCTTCAGTCTTCAAATTTTCAGCTATCTAGATTCTTCACAGCTACTTCTAAAATCAGTTAAGGCATTACTCAAAATGGGACTGGTAAGCAACATTATTTCATTCTGACCAATTCACAGCCTATGTACAATGGACATCTATTTATTCTCAGTCAAGAGTGTAGTCCTTATACATAGTCATGGACAGTATTTTCTTTTGACTAACCATTCAAGCTGTTCAGTAGAATTGTGCGACTACTGTAATGTCTGAATTACCTAAGTTAAGAGGTAAACAAATACTATCTGTGGGTGATAGAAAAGCCTAGGTAATGTACCATAGGCTATTTTATTTCAATATATTCACTTGGGTTCATAACATCCCACTAGTTATGCATTAGCACGGCTTTGTCAGCCCTACACTGTCTCCTGAGGCACTCAGCAGACACTATATCAATCTCTCAGGTTTTAGATACATTAGATAAACTGGAATGCAGGACAAGTGTCTTTTTTTCTAGCTTTCAGCCCCGTGGAAGGTCATGGTTTTAAATAGGGCCTAGCCCTTCTCCCTCTCAACTCCAGAAGAAAATCCCCAACCCAAGCGGGTGACAATGGCCATAGGGTAGCACAGCTCCTTATCAGCCGCCCCACCCTGCAGCCCAACACAGCTCAGGGTATTGCACTGACTGACTGGATAACTGTGACCCACACAGCTTCAACACCAGGAGACAGGCTTCCCCCATTCACCCCCTGCACCTGTCAGAGCGTCCCAGAAAGCAGGGGACAGCCCAAGACCGTGCCAGCTGCTTCTGGCTGTGCCCATCTGGGCAATCCCACACTAACCTCTCACCCATGATGTAGCTGAGAAGTGTCTTACCACTGAAAAGTGTATTAAGTGATGACGGAATCTTAGGCAGAAGACCATGGTAACAACCGATTTAAAGCAACTGATTTAATCAAGGTGATTTGTCATAAAGGCAATTATCTAATATAGGCAATACCTTTGAATAACCATCTAACTCATTCAGTGGCTCCTGCAATACTGTAGATTCAAAGAAAGCTAAACTGAGTTCTGAATTTCTCACTAAATACTTGGAGGTTTGCAAAAAGGTTAGAAATGAAGAAGGACTTTTCTGCTTCAGGCTACACCTATTCCAGTGTGTCCTACATACTGTGACCTCTTGATCAATTATCTCCTTCAACCTTTCAAAACACTCTTTTTCTAGGTTTGCCTTGACATGCCTTGGGTATATCAGGTGAGAAATGAAACTATAATAATTGTACTTCATGGTGAAGATCTTAACTGCATGCAGTTATTTGACCAGAAAAAGACACAAGCATTTTAGATGCACATAATAAGCTTTTGGCCAAAGCAAGTAGTCTTGCACTGAAGAATGTAACAAATAAATAGAAAATAAAACATCTGCTCCACTGATGAGTTGGTGTTAGTACTGTAAATTCAATTACAAACTTTGTTCCAAGCAAGCCACCCACAATGCTGCATAAGAAACAACAATTTCATATGTAAGGTCTGAACCTGTTTCCATTCATATCACTGGGAATTCTACCACTATCTTACACAGGATTTCACAAAACCTCTGTTTCTCGGCTGCAGATTAAGAAATAAAATAATTTAAAAAAAAAAAATCAGCACCTGGGTGGCTACATTTTTAATTTTTCTGATGAGTCTCACGTGTGCTTTTAAAGCTGTCTTTTTTGCAGGTTTAGAGTAGCCTCTGGTCACTTTACATAACCAGAAAAACTTCTGGTTCCATCATGACAGCTTCAAGAAAAGGAAAACTGAAAACCAACATAATCTAAGAAGTTCATTCAAAACAGCTGGACACTAACACTGTGCCTGAAAAAAATCCCCAGTGTTGTTAAACAAATAAAAGGAAGTACTCACATTGAATTGCTTCCCTTAAGGAGTGGTCCCCTTTCTGTATCTTTGAGACTGTTGCTTTTAACTGCATGACCTTTCTTACAACAATCCCAAAAGCCTCTTCCCAGCCAAAAATTTCAGAAATGGATTGAATACCTCTTAAATCACTATGTAGCAAGGAAACAGATTATGCTAAAAATATGTTTTCTAAAAAAGCATTCAGAAATAAAATCACTAGAGCTTAACACTGCAGACAGTGTAAGAATGTAATATTAATATAAAATGAAACTGTAACCAATAGAAGGACTAGATCTAGAGAATATGTCTGAGAAAACTCCTGCCAGAATTCATCTATTAATGATATAGCTGGATAGGCTTCTCCACACAACAGCTGAATAACGTTTTAAATAGTTTTATATAAATCCACAAACCTCTCCACATCCCACTTTCTCTTTCCTTTTGAGGAAGGGAGAGGGAAGCAATATGCAGAGGAAAAGAGGGTGAGAGACTTTAATCTGAAAATGCTACAATTGTGCATGACTCATGATCTGTTTTAAAGGTATAAGGATGCAGTTATTGAGCCATATATTTGGGAATGAAGTGTTTAGCTGGTAAATCTCTTCTAAGCACAGAAATAGTTTTCTTATGCAGGGTTCACTTTCAGTAAAGCTGAAAGCAGGAGGGGGTTTAAGTGTAAAGGAAAGTTACTCAAAGCAATACATAAAATTTAAAGAGCACTGAAGAACTCTGAGTATGAAAAGCTTTTAAGATACAGTAGAAGCAATTACTTGCTGATACAGCATCAAGGGGAAATTTATTACACACAATTTCACTGAGAGACAAATAAGAGGCACTCTTGCGCTGAAGCAAGTTACCACAAAGTATTTTGGCCCTGGCTTTGCCAATAAAACGCTGTAGCTTTCGATTCCCTGCCTGGCACATAATTTTAGTTCTTGACTGAAATAATAGAGCAATACAATTCAGACTTGCACCACACTCACAACTGTCCTAAATTTGGAAAGAAAAAATTGTTGCAGGTTGCATCTCCTCTACCAAAGTGAAACAAATTTCAGCTGAAATAAACCTCCTTCCTCAATATCTCAATTATTACTTTCTTCAATAGAACCTGGGATTAAATCAAATACTGTACATGGAAGGTAGTTGCCTCACACACAAAAGGAATGTAAACCAAAGAGATAAACATCTGGAGAACAGTTTACTGCTTCTCAATCCAAGCTCTTTTGTTTAAGGGATGGGTGGCCTCCTGTGTCCCCCTAAGTGAGGGATGTTATCTGTAAAATTCTTTTGTTTTGTCTTTGATGTCAATCCATGGAGCTATGGGCAAAACAGCACCAAAAGGTTTATATACCTGTAACCCAAACATAACTAGCCCATGTTTTCTTTGGTGACCATTCTATAATATACAGTGTTGCTTTCCACCAGGCTGATATTTTCACAAGAAAAGCAGGTGACAAACATGTGTCCTGTCCTAAACCTAGGAATATCGTTAAGCCTGTTCAGTTTTTTAAAAATACAGCTCTTTTTCTGCTTGCATTGTTTCTATAGGCTAATATAGTCTTATGCTGGCTTAACAAACACTCAGAAATGAACTGGCACTTCTTTCTATGCCGCTTTCTATACCCTTGAAAACTTCTTCAGCTTTTTCTCCTCTTTTAAGAGAGTGAAGTGCAACAGATTTAAGATTCTCTTCTGATAGCTATTTGAAACTGAAAACTTCTGGCAAAGAAAAATCGCTGATGTATTCTTTCTGCAAACATGGCTTAACATGTTGGCCAAGCCAAACTGTTCTCATGTCAAAGTAACTAGAGAGAGAATTCAGACCACTCCAGCTGAAAGCGTATCAAGCAGATAATCAAAATACTTATTAGACCTTGCTCCTAAGTAAATTCATCGTAAGTTCAGAAAAAAATCACTTAATCATGTAGAGTTCCCATCAATTTCTATTCCTATTTTTCTAATGGGACTTCCACTTAACAAAAGGATTTTGTCCAAGCACATCAGCCTCACAGCCTGGGGACAGCAAAGAATGTAGAGAAAATCCAGACCAAGGTCATGACAAAACAGTCCTCCCGGATTCCAGGGAAGGGAATGCATAGCCATGCTCTTTACACTCCTTACCTCCTACACCATCAGCAGGACAAAGTTGCACAGACCACATCATGTATCTTGTGACTATAACAACACTTACAAAATTGTAACTGGGGCCCAGCAAAAGAGGTTGAGAGGAAGTGAATAAGCAACCACATGTATATGGTAGAGAATCTCAGGTCAGACTCACCTCATTGGTAATGAGTTCATAAATATCTAGTCAGGGGCTTCAAACAAGCCTAAGCGCAGCCAAATTAAAATTCAATATTCCACTTAGATGTGTTATTCAAATATGGAAAGCCAAAATGTGCATGAACTGTTACTTATTTTTGAACATTTCTTAGTGGGGATTACTTCTCTTTTTTGTTGGTTAAGGTATGTTGCATACATGGGCACACAGAACATATTCTTCTAATACTTGCTGTAACAGTCACCTGCACAACTGTGAAGCCAGCACAAATTCTAATTAGCATGGATGTTAGAACAGAGTGTTTCAGCAGATGCAACAGCACAAAATCATAAAGCACAAACAGCTCAAATCATAAAGAATTAGGAGGAAAAGAAATAAGAGCTTGTTTTACAGCTACAGATTTTTTCCCAGACTACAGAGCAGAAAAGCACGTTACTACAGGACTGAAGGTAGCAAAAGGTATGTTGCCTATTACTTAAATTCTCTTTTTATCTCTCATGTGGTTAGCATCTACTTCTCAGCTCTTTTTATATGTACCTTGTAAGAAACAGGTTTGCTAGGTTGTTGGTATGGGATTATTTGCCTTGCCTGGCTTTTTGATGAGAAGGATGTGTTTTGCTATTTCTGTTCTGATCTCCACAGAATTGCAGTTGTGTTTGCCTTGAAACAGAAAACTAATATGCATGTCAGGTGCACAGCTAGCATAGATTAGATGGAACAAATATATCTACATAAAATCTGTCTCGAATGATATTTAAAGGGATATTAAAACACAGATGCTTATTTATTTAAGTACGAGAACTCTTGAAAATGTTTTTTTTCCCCAAAAGCCTGAAAGTTGAAAACCAGTTAATCACCAAATAAAATGCAATTATTTATAATAAATATTTAAACAGGCAAGACACACATCATTAAAAAAATATTTCATTTTAAACAATCTTTCTTAGGCAGAGAAGGAAAAAATTGCTTTTAATGACAGTATTTTTAGCATATACTTCATGCACTTTCAAGAAAAAGAGTGCGGAAGGTGTTTATGAGAAAACAAACTAATGGTCGTATTACTAAGAGAACAGAAGAAAATGAATTCTGTAGTTTCTCATTTGTCAGCAAATTACTTCATAAGGTATCAGCTCATGCTAGAAGCAATCCTTTCACAGACATTCCACAATCATAATCATGACAATCAAGATTATTTAGAGGAGTCGGCTCACTTTCCAAAGGTGTTTTTGAAATATTCCAGTATTCAACTATCACACTCCTACATTACAAGGAGCTCCCTGGGGCCCTACAATAAAACCCCTCCTCCTCCCTTTTGCACACACATGTATTTTGGTTTTCGGAACGAACTTTGAATCAGCAGCTCTGACAGATCTAAGAACTGAAATTCTGTGCTAAAATCCATGTGACTGAGTATTAACCATTTGTACTCCAACAAAAGAGAACACAGATGCAGTGTGCTTTGGTGATTTAATGAAAATGGATCTAAAGGAAATGGTTGAAATATAACTGAAAACTAGTACACATTGCATGACGGAGTATTGGCTCCAGACAGCCAGTGGACAAAACCTTTTCCTATATATTCTCACAATACATTTGCTAATCTCCAGATGACAATGGAAGGAAGCAAGTGAGACAAGGACGGTTTTTCCCTCTCTATTTTTCTCTTTCTTGTTCTCCCCTGTCCTGGAAAGTTCTGTTCCTTTCGCAGTTTTCCCTGCAAAGGGAGAACCTGCAAGTGAAGGAAATAAGAAGCCACACAGCAGAACGGCACTCCCTTCCAGGAACCTCTTGAGCCAATAGGTAAGGCAACTTGAAGGGGAAAGAAAGGGTTTTTCCAGTCAAGAAATCTCCTTTCTTTTCACTTACCTTTCCAGCCACCTATGGCCCTCTATCATGCTAGAGAGAAAGACTCAAACTATATTTTCTTTAAAAATAGCAAACAGAAGAGGGAAACACTGGATAAGTTGTCACACATTTGTACTTGGTGCTAGTTTGGCACAAAATTTCCACCCTAGTTGGTTCAAACAACAGCAATGCACAGTCCACAGACTGGCACAAAAAACATGAGGAACATGCTGGTCCACTGCCATCTTCATGAACATTCTCTCTACTATATTTAGGTAGTGGATTGTATTCAATGCGTGTTCGTTTGATGTGCACCTACTTTACTTACAGACTTTTCCCTCTCTGCTCAGTCTCACCAGACAAAATGGCACTTGAACCGTGCTAAGTTTGATGAGATGATCGTGCCACTTTGAACTGTTTTAATGACTGAAGATAGCAATGCTTCAATGCTTTCATGGTAAGTATTCGCTTGTTTTGACAAATGAAGAGACGCTGTGGCCACTCCCTGTTTCTACAGTACATCTGAATACAAAAATGTTGGTGCTCAGTGGATAGTCAAATCTGTGGCTAAGGATCGTTTGTTTTCATAAAGAACTTGAGTCTGGTACAAATGAACAAGGTGCAGTCATCTGGAATGGGAAAACTGCAGGCCACCTGTCAACTTGACCCTTCCTCTGTGTAATTTTTCCATCCTCACTTAATGTGTCTTTCAGTACAAGATAGAATGCACAAATGAGACAAAGAAAGCCACTGCACCCTTCTCTGGCAACGAACACAATTATATATTTCTGCGCAATAAACAATTTTGTCAGTGCAATATTTAGCCTCTAAAAGAAGTCTGATTAACCAAAAGACAATAGAAACAAACTTCAAGGAGGACAAAAAAGGTATATGCCTAAACTATACCTTCCCAGGAAAAGATATGTCATATGTAGTCGTCCCTTGTTCATTGATTCCAAACGCTCTTCCAATGTAAGAATGTTCTCTAGTGATAAAATACTAAGAGGTGATGATTTCCTCAAATTAGGAGGACATTAACAATTAAGCGTTAATGTGAACATTGTTACATTAAGGCAATTATAACTGTATTCCATGAAGAGCAATAGGAAATAATTACTGTTATTCTCAAGTGATAGATCTAAGAGAATGAGATTCCCAATCTTAAATTCATTAGACAGGCACTTCTCATTTTCCAGTCTATGAAAGAATAAGTCTTTCTTTATTGGAAAGGTATCTCCTATCTTTCATTACTGATAATATCAAGAAGTGAGCTAAAGATATTTTCAGGATATCCAGCCATCTCCAGCTCCAATATCCTCCTCATCAACACTGTTCACCTCTGCCAGGTGCCTCTAATACAAAGTTCACCAAGAACCAGGGAGCAGTCATGCTCATATAGCACAAGAGATTCCCCATGTGTATGCAAGTATTCTCTAACTGATGGTGCCCTGATCCAGTCTGAGAAAAAACGTTATGTGAGGACAGGCGCAGAACACAGCACAATCACTACTTAAAATCTGCAGTATAAAGAAGTTGGCCCATAGTAACTTGCATGCCAATGTTTGGCTGCAAATGATCTTTTCAATGTAAATCTTCAAAGAAACAAAGAATGTCACAGCCCTTTCTGTGGGATAGGAAGCTTTGATAAATTATTAGGCAAAGAGAGAGGGGGGGAAATACTACAATCTTCTTTATAGCAGAGGAGGCCTAAGTGCGTTTTTGGTGCAAAGCAAAGTAATGCAGAAAAAAAAATGGAACCAGGCATAATGGCAGCATCGATGCCTCTAACCACCAGACAGATACTGAAACCTTCCATCCTCATCAGCCTGCATTCTTTTCTGACTTTCATACGCTATCACTCCACACTCTCCCTATTAAACACAGAGGTACTGGTTGGCTGTAATAATTAGGAAAGCTTTCCAAAAAGATGTTAGCACAGGGAATGCGTCAGGTAACACAACAGTGCCTCCAAGGACTCTGGGACCTGTCAACCTCTGTAACTATATCCTCCTGGCCTGTCACAGTAGAGTTAATTAGAAACATCTGTAGTATAGAGATCAAGCAGAGGCAGTGGTGGCAGCTTATTTGCACAAGAAAGGTACAACTCATATGGGAGGTAAAGAACTAGAATCACAAACAGATACAGATCAGTTACACGAACCTGATCAGTTATCTGAGATATATGCACTTCTGAAATAAAACTACCCAACTAATGCAAATGGGAGACTGATGAAAAGCTTTAACTGTAACATTGGCAAACTAACATACTGGAATCTTTACAGTGAGAACAAGTCTCCACTGACATGCAAAACGCCATTTATCTGTTCAGCTGCTACACATGCTCCTCTGAAAAACAAACTATGTTGCCTTATGTTTTTGCTAAGGACCTTACAAAAAGCTAAAAATGGTAATTTGCTTAATCAGAGCTCATGTTGCACTTTATGACAAGAAAATTCTTTTAATTATAAATTCCCTCCTCCTCCCAGAATGAGATGTACTTTGGGAAAATTCTGTTGGAGGTAGAACTACAATTTTTGTTTTTCCCATTCCCAAAGCACATATCTTTCAGTCTGTCAATGATAATGTACTACAACTTGGGGCTGTGTGATTGATTATATACCAAACAGAATTCAAGAAATTCAAATGGTAAAATAAATTTATGGCTGGAAGAGAACTTGGCAGAATCGTGCACTTGCTCAGAGAACTTTGCATTCCTTCAACTCTGTCTTCTTACTTCTTCATTAGAAACCAAGACCTTTCAAGTATAGGATAGCTGCAGACTTTTAGGCCAATCCCTTCTCTTTTCAACCACAGAGTGTTTCCAAGCCTGGGCACATAAAAATGTGTCAGAGAAAACAAACACAGTGAAAAAAAGAAGAATCATTTTTGTTTAATCTGTAAGACATATGATTAAAGAAAAACTGGATGTAGAATCCTCAAGGTGAGCATGAAGAACTGTATGAGCAAACAACATGACTGAAGTAAAAATCTGTAAACAATTTTTGGTTGGCATTTTTTGAGGCACTTGTGCTACTTGCTTTTAATTTACCTGATTCATACCCCATGAATCAGAAGGTCCACACTTTGTCCATGCCCCCTCATAATCACAGCACAGGCAGAACTGGGCTGCCTAAAGAAGCAACCAGGAACCCCCAGTGCATGGGCGCCTTTTGCCACATCCACTGCCGCACCAGGGCTGGCAGCAAGGTATGACAGCCAGCTCTGCACAGCAACACCTGCAACCATCAACGCTACATTTGTTGAAGGTAATTTCTTAGAAATAAAAATTTCCTGAGAAATCTAGTGGAAAGACAATCGCCCCCAAAACTCCCAGAGCTTTTTTGCTGACTGTAGTAGTCCTCACTCCCTCTCATGTCCCTACAGTCCCACTTCTGAGAGTCTTCTGCTTCTAAACTAAGTCCATTTGTACTTACTCTTCAAATTCCTCTTTTTTTTTTTCCTTTCAATTCCAATTTCTTCTGTTCAACCACTTGGAAATTCAGAATGTTTGTATTACCACATTGTCAAGGAACAATTCATATCATGGTACTTAACTAATTATTGGATTTTGACATGTATAAGCTTAAAATACATTAAAAAAAAAAAAAAAAAAAAAAGGACGTTTTGGGTTTTCTTCTGGTAAAAGAAAAGCACCCTCAGCGCTCAAGAGCAATATACAGAGGTGCATGACATAACAACTGGAAGAAACCACATTAGTGCTTTGAAAGCTGGGGAACTAATAACAAGACTGCAGAGGTTTACCTGCTTTGGTTACTGTTAACCCCTAGTGTGAACGTTACCGAATTCTGTAGCACAGCATGCAGCAATACAAAACTGCGGAGTGGCTGAACAGAATGCAAAGATTATGACTTTCAGTGTTCCATTTTCACCCCAAAAATGCCATCAGCAGTTTTCTATGGGTAAAATTTTACTAGTTTATTCAAACTTCGAGTGTGAGGCCCTAAATTCCATGGTAGGCAGGTGAAAAAGACCTTAGTATTTGAACATTTCTTGGATATTCTATTACAGTTATATCGTGGAAGGAATCCAATAGCCTGTGCTGAAATGGAATTATGTTTTCTTTTTCCAGATCACTTTTGCTGACTGAAATATCTGTATCATATAACACTACAGAAATACTTAAACCAGCAAGAATATCAATGTGTGATTTAATAGGGCATCTAAACAAGACACTTGCTGACATGTAGGCTACTTAAGCAAAAATATGCAAAAGCAGCAACAGATTTTTAAAGGGTTTGTTGTTTTGTTTGTGCTTGGATTTTTTTTT
>VXAY01005790.1:412592-445937 GCA_013399855.1 Oxyruncus cristatus | reverse complement strand
TTTTTTTTTTTTTTTTTTATGGCTGGGGGGGCCTCCTTTGGGAAAAAAACATGTCCCCTTATGGAAGGAAAATTTCTTTTCTTTCACACCACCAGTCTTCTGCATGTTTCAACTGCTCACAAACCTGTGTCTGTACAACTATAAGAAAAAAAGAACTGCTGATTATGTGTTTCTTCTTTAACAGTAATTAGAAAATAGGCCTTTATAACATTTTCAAAACATGCAGTACAGGATGCATTCCTGAACAAAAGAGGAATTAAAATTTTGTCAGGTGTTCAACTACACAAATTTCTATTTACAAAAAAATTATCTAGATGTAGCCATGCTGCCTAAACATTTCCAAATCCATTCCCTCTGTGTCAAGTTAGGGCTGTGTCCACAATAGTAGTCTGAGCTCCCCATGGCTTCCTAACTCAGTTTAACAAGCCATCAATTAAGGCCAGATATTTAGAGGAAGGAAAAGTGATTGGTTGCAGAGGGATTTCTGGACATTTTAACTGATACCCACTGAAAATACATGAGAAAGATTTCAAACTTAGAAAAAACAGAATGCCAAAAGCCTGACAGATATATAATGCCATGATAGAAATGCTACACATTATGTCATATCTAGTAACCCACTCGTGCCACATTACACAGCTGTTTTTGTTACACTGCAGTGCCAAATACAGTCCTGTCCCTCTTTCTTTCTTCCTCCCATTAAATTAACAAAGAACAAAATCAAACTAGCAGTATTGTGGATACATCCTCCATGCAGAACACTTAAGTTTTACCCTAACCTGAAGTTACAAAGATAAGGTACGTAATATTCTTGAGAGGGAACTAAATTTTTAGTTGCTTTCCCAAACTCATTAAAAAAGGGCCTTATTCCCACAAGTTTACCCAGAATAATTAGCAGCAACAAACACTCGTACAATTTCAGTGTGCAGGTCAGCCTATGAGATTAGTCACAAAGGTTTTGTAAATTTCACAACATATGTACACAGATGGGTGGGAAAACAACAAAACACAAAACCAAATCAAAACAAAAAGAAAACTCCCCCAAAAAACCCAAATCAAACAAAAAAAATACAACAACAACAAAAAAAACTCCTTTATAATGGATGAAGCCAGAACCATTAAGTACTTCAGAATTTCTGATGCTCCCACAAACCAAACATTTTATGGAAAGAATCACATAAGTCAGATGAAAAAAAATACGTAGCATAAAAGTTTCAAACTTTTAGACAGCTTGTAAAACAGTGGTAATGCAAGAGAGAAATGGTAAACACACTAACAAGGTTCATCAGTCTTAATAAATAGGACAGGGTCACATGGGTTTACTTCTGGAACCCATAAAGGTCCCTAAGTATCTAATTATTTCGGAAAAAAAGGCTAAGGTTTTATTCCCTTCTGTTTCTCAACAGATTAGCTCATTCTTCATCAGATACCACTTTAAACAGAAATATACTCCTTCTAAGAAGCTGAGGTTTGTTTCTTATTGACATGATAGAATACTATGTACCACATGTTCTTCCAAGGGAGTATTACCAAGCAATAGTAAACACTACATCCTAATGGAAGTAACACAATATGTGTTTCTTAGGAGAAGTATACAACAAAATCAGTCATGGCACTGGGTCATATAGTAGCTACAGATTTTGAATAAAAGGTCAGATTAAGACCAAGAGATCTCACTCTTATATTTCTACTTTACTGCTGACTATAAATACATCTTTCCTACCACCTTTCCAGAGGAAAGATAGGGTTATATTGTCACCTTTACAGGGAGGCAATTATCCTCATCACTAGGGAGATATTTAGTTCATCGGGCCTAACATAAATTGACAAGTGCTTCTTGTTCATATTTTTGTAAACAGTGATTCTGTAGCATTGCTCAGGTTGGTAACTTCAGAAATCATAAGTAACAAATGGTACCTTTGTACCAAAGAAAAACAAATAATGTACAACGCATCTGTAACTGCATGCTATATATGTAAGGAAACGCACTTTAATGGCTAATAAAAATAGCACTTTGTTCCAACTGTGGTGCTAATTAGAATGTGATTTGCCTATTTAAAAGCCATAATTGAGCAGAACCCATGCTACCAAGATTCTCAGGCTTGTTCCACTTTTGGGGAACTGATGTACTGACCTCAACAGCTCAAAATCACAAAAGCAAGTGGGAGTAAGAGTTCTTAAACATAGCCCTGCCCTCTGTTACTCTGCTAAGTAATGAACTGCATTCAAGTGACATGCTTCTTTGCTGAAGATGCCGCTGCAGAACTTGCTAGGTACCCCTGATGCCAAACAGGACATTACCAGGGAGCTTTAGAAAGTAGGACATGACACAGTAATTGATTTTGAGAGTGTCTTTCCCTCCTCCCTTCCTTTCTCTGGTTCCCTTTGTCCCTTTCCAAACGCATTGCTTTGTTTTTCAAGCTACAAATCTCTATTCCACAGCAGCATACCTAAGAAATTGCAACCTCAAACACAGCAGGTGATTACCACCTAGGACATAACATTTGCAAAAAGATTTTTTTCATTAAAACAGAACAGGGAAAAAAAACCCCTAATCAGACAAGTAATTCATAAGTAATAATGTAAACACTAACAGCTCTCAAATTCTGCACTTGTTATACACAACAGAATGTCACATGTGTCCCACAGAATACAAGAATCATTACAAAACCCATAGGAAAAAATCAAATCTCCTCCCTTCATCTCCAGATGATGTAGCCTCATCTAAATGATGCATTCACTATGTCCTTATTACGTTATCTCTGCAATATATTCAGTGCCCCTCAGATATTACTTAAAAGCCCCTGGGCTATTGTCTAAATTGAAATGTTCACTGTCCTCAGTTTTTCAGTACTATTAAAAGTACAACCCAAAGTTACAATGGGATTTCTCCCTTCTCATTTTCTCTAAGCAAAACTATTCTTATACTTGTGCAGGCACCACTGAGCTCTACTCTGTGATGCCCTCATCTGATATGAAAGTTTATGTAGGGTTCCACATCGTCTTATACCATATACTGCTATATTCCTTAGAAAAACAGGAATCTATATTGCTATATTTCTAGCAGGGGGCAAAATCCTGGGTAGTTAGGATTTTGATAATGCCCAGTATCAAGAAGTAAGAGTATCTTCTTACAAACATGACAACACTAGACATATCTGATTAAGTGTTTAGGTACCAACAAAAAAAGTAATTTAATAAACTACATATAATTTATCAAGTTACAGTTATGAAATTCTAATGATAAATAATCACTTTTATTAAAGCTACTGGCTTCCTAAAGAAAAACTACTTCAGTGGTTCAGCACAAAATGTGCGTTCTAAAGAGTATCTGGAACACTCACATGATTTGGCCTGTTACCCAAATCATGCGTCAACTGACAAAGAAAGACAAAAATCCAAAGCCGCTGAAACACTTACCATGCCTAACACCTGTCACTGCTATTCCCCCGTCCAGCCAACCTCCTGAAACCCTCACAGTCAGAGCCTGAGCAGTGTCCCTGTTTGCTGCCTCTCCCCCAGTCACCCCTACGCTGGCTGAACTAATTAGCAACTTGTCAACTCGCTTGTGCATAGCTTAGCACAGAGCTGGGCACAGGGCAACAATAGGAATCCCTCTGGGCCTCCTCACGACATCATTTCGGCAGTGGAGCCTGTGATAGCAGAAAATGAAGCCAGTATTTATACACAAGCTATAGAACGCGGCCCTCCTGTATCAGGCTTAAGATGACAAAATGTCAGCTTCAATCATCTGACAGACTTTGGTCTCTCTCTGTAACCTCTTTCTTTTTGGCTGCTCTTTTTTTATACACACATATGACACTAACAGAAAAATAAATTGAAAAGAGCACTGAGGCAGGGTGTATTTCACGCACTGGTGCCAATGTTTCATATCTCATGAACCTCAGGAAAACAATTCGTCGAACTAATTAGTTTACAGTGTTTAAGCAGTTTGTTTCCCGTCTTTAATCTTCTTTATGTAATACTGTGAACAAAGCCATATTATCCTCTGATTTTTTCTCATACAGTTTAACAAATATGATTTTTTTTTTCCTAGAGATCACTTCATTTAGACCTCAAAGTACCCTAACCTCCTTTACTTTTTTTTAAGTCCTGGGGAGAACAATGTTCTTCACAGACATTCAAGATTACGCTACATATATATATATACACACTTTTTTTAAAAAAAATCTTATCCAGTTCATTTAATTTCTCATTTTCTCATAGAAAACAGCTGTGTTTCCTTTCCTCTGAAAATAAGACGACCCTCTCTTCTCCCTCACTGAGTAATCAAAGAGTGTCCCTAGATTACAAATCTCTGGACAACTTGCTTTAAAAAGTACTGGATAATAATTGGTTAAAAATAAACCAAGCAAACCTTTAATCTCAAATAGGTCCATCTTTTTACTTTCATCAGCTTGAATTAGAAGAAAACATAAACATATAACTAAGCAAATAACCCCTATTCATGAGTCTGGAAGTGTGTCTGTTTCCTATTCCTTAAAAGTGCCTTTGCTGATATTCAAGGCTGTGAGCGTGTCTGAAGCTGATTCAGATCACAGCAGCGTGGACTATCACTCTCCCTATTTCACACTGTGGCCCAAAAATGTGAGCAAGTCCTTTGAAATGCTTGACTCAGTAGGGAAACAGTACGAAACCTGCAAGAGGACAAGACATTACTCTCCCCCCCTGGTCACTCTGCCTCTTGTCATTATCAGCAAAAAACAGCCAGGTGTGTGCTGTACTGCATCTGCATGGAGGCAGCCAGGCTAACTTCAATCAATGTTGATGCTGGGTTAAGTAAACCCATACTGAAAGATTAAATTTTCTGAGACAGGTAGTTGTATTTTCAAGGCAACACATATACTCAAGTGTATTAATGGACAGCTGGGGACAGCAGCTATTTAAGTGACTTCAACCAGGGATATGGGAGGATTGTCTTTTATGTCAGCATATACAGATAGGATTGGACTTATTGCAACAAACAGACAGAGCCACTGCCTTTTTTACAATGTGAAAAGGGAGGCTGGGTACATGCCTTTTATCCAGCAGTACAGTGGCAAGTTCTACCAGTAACGTACATATTACCAGTATAATTCCTTCCGTGGTTTTATATGAAGGCATTTAAAATGCACAAACCATTCTGGAAACAGGAGACTGATACTCCAGCCACAAGGTGAGAAAGCAAATATATTCTGTACTTTTTAAAGCTTCTATGTTTAAGCAAGATGTCAGATATCTCAGTGTTCACTGGTAATTGTCTAAACCTTTTCTTTGATATTGCTCTCTCATAGGGAGGGTGTCATTTGTGAGTGACCCAATCCTCTGCTTGGACATTTATTTCACGCAGATTGTTGAAGTCCATGCAGTCAGCATTACTTTCCCTTCTGATCTCTTGCTTGCTTTAGAACTATCTGCTGTCCTCCCATGGTTATCCACACTGAAGTTCTTTCATGATGTCTTTAGTTGTCAGATTCCCAGTAACTCTTAATTAGTACAGAGAGGTGACATTGCTGCCACTTCACAAGCACAAGAACACTGGTGAAAGCTGTGTTCTGTTGTGCTAAAGGAACTTCTCCGGTCTCCCTCAAGGTTAATGCCTGCAACTCCCCTGGGAGCTAGCAGCTGTGCAGGCTGCTTAAGTGAAGATACCCAAAATCTCCCAGCTTCTCCGGGATTTAGTGGTGACTGCAGACTGCTTGCATTTATTCCTGAATACCTGAAAGGTCTCAGGAACAAACTTCGTAAATGAATGAAAAGCGTGAAAAATATGAATGCTGTATTAACTTTCATTAACCTTCAATTTTGATCATGAACCACCAGATTAAAACTTTAAAAATTTCTCTTTAAGAACATATGCAATACCAGAACTGTCTAATGTTAAATACATGCAGACTGGTATCTGTGGCTGACAGGAATGAAAGATGAAAAATTACAAAGTTGTATAAGCACAGAAATCTTTAACCCTATATTTATAGGAAGATTTTACAAGCTTCTTAATTTCTCTCCTCATTTTATCATCTCATTTTGGACTAATTTAATGAGGAATGAAGAGGGATGAAAGATGTCTGATCTTTCTCAATTACTTTCATTTAAAGCAAAAAGCATTATTTTTTTTCAATTTACATCTAATACCTAGCAATATATGAAGCAGACCTGTTGTTACTTATAATATAATCCATCAATGTTTCCTCTAGAAAGTTTTAAGTGTTAGTTCACAAGAACAGAGAGGAGTTTTCTTCCTAGAAAAAATAAACTCATGGAAGCTGATGAAACAGGTAAAGTTTTGATTTTACAATACTAAAGAGAATCAACTGCATGAGCTAAGACTGGATAAGACCAGTTTAGCTTTTTTTTTTTTTTATGATCAGCAGGAAAATTCATTCTGTAGCAGAATAGTCAAGTGTCCATAGGCTCATCTTAACAGATAAATCTTTTAGCTTGTTTTTTTCTCATTTTTATCAACCTATTATTGTGAGTGACAAAAGATTGAGGCATCATACTAAATGTATTCAAGTGGATGAAATATACAACATTTCATGTTTTATTTCTCATCTTCATCCCATCATATTGCTGATGAATGAAGAGCAAATAGCTACATGATTTACTGTGGCTAGAAAACATATATGTGTATCTAGAAGAGAACTTCCTCCTCTTCAATTCAAATGTACAAACAAGACTGCTCATTAAATGGCCATGTGACAGAAATCTATTAAACACTGCTTCTACTAAATGCAACCCCTCAACCTATCAACTTTGTGATCAACCAAAAATACTATTTAGTCAATATTTGGCTCACTTCCACGGTTTGTGGGTTTTTGTGTGGTTTTTGTTTGTTTGGTTGGTTAAATCAGTATCCAAAGCCCGGCTAGATTCTTTGTGTGTGATATCCCACTACCTTTCCTTAAAGTTGGGAGGGGGGGAGGGCTTTTTTTCTGTTTCTTTTTTTGAGGGGGGTGTTGTGCGTTATACCAGATAGCAGCCTTGCTCTGACTGTACCTGCTATCAGAGTTTAAATCTCAATGACTGCACTACACCTGGAACTCTCCCAGACCAGCAGTACCCACTGCTAAAGCCTCCTCCCTTGACTGACAGTGGTCTGATTCAAGACCCACTCCAGTATGACAGCAAGAATTCCTAGGAGACCTAGAAATACCGATTAAACTGAGAAATTGTATTTCAAAGTGAGTTTTTAGTGTAAGAGATGCATTCACCCACTGTTATTCTACCAACCCTTATCCAACAGACAGTTAGGAAATACAACATAAATCGAATGATGCAGAGCACAATTACCAGCAGGAGGGATTTCAGCCTGGATCACACTTGAAAACCAACAGGGTTTTTTCCCTAAGAAATCCTTTACACAGCTCTGTATTACAGATGTCATGCTATAGCTGCTCTTCCTCAGAGGAATTCTCACTTTCTTTTCACACTCAGACATACACACACCTCTGCCTGAAAGGGCGAATGCTACAAGCTCTGCGTGCCCTTTACTGGAGGAGATCTCCGCCTGGCACTGCGGGACTGTTGCACTCTGCACATTATCAGCAGGTGAGGCCAATTTCAGCTCTGAATGGTTTTTTATATAACTCAAGTTTCATATACACAACAGTAAATCCCTAGTTAGTAGTAGCACAAGCAACTAAATGTAGTTCCTTGGGTATATTATTTTCAAATATATATATATATATATATAAAAGCTAACTGAGAAATAAATGAGAAAGACTGCAAGGAATTGTTACTTACCCTCTCCCAGTGCAGTTTTATCACAAAGCAACACCTCTGGGGTTTGCACTCTGTGTTTGTGGGGATGAGATTGTTAATTACTAATCAAGCTGGTTCACAATTATTAGTGCTTGTTGAACACCAATAAAAATCTCACACTCATAACTCTCTTTAGTTTATTATAGCTTTATCTACAAGAAAAAAATAGATGCCATGTACTTTTCCCAATGGATTATGAAAGTCAAAATGTTGAAAAATGCTTTAAAATAAACTTACTTTATTTGAACACTACAACTTTCTGACTACTACTGTTTGTGATCTACCTATACAGCTCCATTTGAGCTTTTCACATTGTATTCAAAACTATTAAAAAAACCTATTTGCTTGTTACAGCACTTCTAGAATAGAAGCTTGCCTCTCAAAGCTGTATTTTGATATTTAGAAACATTATTAAATCCACCCATCTGCATTTCCAGTAGCATATCATCTTCACTTTTCCATAAAGTCCCTCTGTTGAAAGCCATTACCATAAAGAGCAGGACTTTATTCAGATGTGAACAAGTCATCTTCAAAATGAAGAGCCCAAAAGATAATAGACTATACCAACATTGCTGCTGTGAACAGTATTTCTGATTGAGCTGATGCTCTGAGTTTTTTCAAACTATTCCAAAGAAGTGATGGCTGGTACTCTTCCGGCCTTGGTGAAAACTGTTGGGTCACAATACCTGTAATGGCTAATGTAGGATTTAATGCATAAACCTGATTACTTTTACCAGCTCAAGCAGCAAATACTGTAGCTAAAAAGAGACTGTAGGTCTCAGGAGCAAAGGGAACATAAGCTAAAAATATTAAGGGACATAAAGAAGGTTTATAAAAAAAAAGCCCACTAAGCAATTACATGTCAAACACCCTCACATTTGTATGCATATCAATAAGAACAGTCTTAAGAACTATTTTAAAAACATAAAAATGGAAACAAACAATAAATGGGCATTTTCTTTACCTGAAATGCTTGACAGCATGAACTTAATTAGCCTAGTGCAGTAGCAATATGGCATAATTCCTTACTGTGCCAGTGACTAAACCTCAAGAACAACTATATTTCTATTAGCCATTACCCGTGGCTTCAGTCAATGATAACAATGATCAAAAATAGTATTTCTACCTTAATAACCAATTCAATATAACATAACAATCCAATATATATTTAGATATGATGCACTTTTAGTGGTTTTTTTTCTAATAAACTCTGTCATTGTAAAAAAAAAAGTAAACCCTGTTTTGTGAATCAAACTAGAATATTGTGACCTGTTTTATGACAGCAAGCACCCAGCAAGTTGCTAATTCATTGGATAAATATTTGATCTGAAAAATTCTGAGGTAGTAATTCTACAAATTTATTTTGTAACATGTTGACTGTATCAACTACAGACTTTGCTCTAGTATTTTCCCCTTCCTGAAAACATTTTAAAAAGGAAAAAAAGTATCAGTATATGAACATGCTGTTTCTCGGTTACCATAGATCCTTCTCATTTAATGAAATATTCTAATCTTTCACCTTCTTTATGTCACAGGATGAATTGGAAGAATTCTGCTTGACTCCAATATTCTGTCTCTTGGTATTCATATAATTGAATTTGAACCATATCTCATGCATATGATAGACAGCTGAAAAAGAACTTCACCTTTCGAAAGTACCAAATAAGCATGTTCTACTTGGAATAAGTCAGAACATTTACAAGCCAATTTAATTTCCAAGTTACCTTTTGAATTATCCGAACCATCTCACTCAAAAGACATTCTAATGATATAGAAAAAAATATTTGGCTTAGTATGTGAGTCAGCTTTTAAGGCAAAATTGAAAAAATACAATTTTGTCTTTATTGTATGTGTTTCAATGCCTTTCAGAGAAAACTTGAGCAGCATGCATACTAAGCAGGTATTTCTTCCAGAAGTTGAGCCTTGTACTACAGCCATCATCAGTAGTAAGAAATAGTTGGGTAAATGAAAATTTAGCCATAGAAGCACTTGAGTGTTTTTACTGTCAATGCACAGGTACTTTTGACACCAGAAACCAGTTGTAAAACAAATTTTAAAACCTTATTACCCTTGATAAATGACAGAAAATAATTCCGCTTTTCTCTGGTCCTGCCTACATTTGCAAAAGTAAAGGCTGGGAAAGCAGATGCACTTCAGTAGAAGGCAATACCAAAGATGTGCTTTTCTTTCTAACTGCATCTGCAGAACTTAAAGAACTACACAAAGAGGCAAAAAATGGTAAAGAAGTAGCCACCACATCCAAAACAGTAAGTGAAAAGGGTCAGCTGGCTGGCTTACACTTACGAATCTGTACTGTCTTTCTAGACTGTAACTATTCCAACAGCTCTGCAAAAGAAAATATATCTCAACTCTCCATGAGAGGTACAGAGTTCTCTATGTGGTAAATTAATAAATTACCTAACTGCTTGTTAATTACATCCTTCCCCACTCATCATCCCAAGTATCCCTACACTACCACAAGCATCATCTCATCGTGTGAAAAAGGAAGATTACATGATCGCTATAATCATTATTTTCCAACAACAACCACAAAAAAACTAGGTAAGTACTCTTATATGAAGCCATCAATGTGCAGAGAATAATAATTAATCTTTATGCAGCATTCCTATTTCTCCTCAACTACTTAAGTATCATCATAATTGCAGGTCCAAAACAGGAACCTCTTGGCTTTGCTTAATGATTCTCTCTTGTGCTCTTCTCCCTAGACAAGGCTCTGATCCGAGAGCAAAGTTGTGAACAAAAGTGAATACAAATGAGATCAAGACCAAGGCAGGTACTAATGTCTTGCTCTGAGAGACAAAATATGGGTTAACCTTAAGTTTCTATTCATTGGACTGCCACAAATTAAGGAGAACCTGTCCTGTTGACAGGACCAAAGGAAGGACAGGGACAGAGACAAGTAACAGACATTTCAGTCTGTATTTGCTCTGACTTGTGACATTTGTTTGTTTAGTACAAACAGAACAGTTTTTGGTTTGTCTGGGTTTGTTTGGGTTTTTTAAAGTATTTACAGTATAATGCTCTTTAGAATAAACTGCTAAAGGCTGTTTTCTCCCCTTTTCTTCTCCTTGAAGATCAACTTTATCTACAGAATTCTTATCTTAAGTGAATAACTGATAAGAAAAATTAAAGGGCTCAGCAGCACAATGTGTTAAGTAATTGGACTCCAGCTCCCACACCTCTTTGTCTCTTTGCTAAATCTCCTCTGTCTCTTTGTTAAACCAACCCACTCTGAATATCAATCACAGCTGAGGCTGGAAATCACTGTTGAACAAAAGAAGTAATAATAATGAAATTTAAAAAATGCAAACACATTCAAAAAACTCTCAACAAGACAAACCAAAAAACCCAATCCCTCTCCCAAGAAAACCCACACCACTTAACACAAGGTCATATTTTTCTCTTATTTCAACCATTACTTCATTCCTTCATAGATTTATTAAAATCTTCTGATACAATGTAGTTCCCCAAAATTTTCTTTGTGCAACTCAGGGATAAGCACCTCAAGACAACTTCTTAACAGCATCTGTCAAGACAGCCACTGTTATGAAAAACTTATTTGTCCAGAAAGAACATTACACTCATATTTATCTATATGAGGATATCAAATCATGCCAGTACACAAAATAAACCACAGAACTATGGCTATATCACAAGAAATTCCTGTACACAGAGCTTCAGAACAGACCTGCATGAATATTTTGGGGGTTGTTTTTCTGCTGTGGCTTACACTGCTTCCAGGATAACATGAACAGAGAAATGAAATTAATCTGTTTCATTCTGTAGTAAGAATGTACATTGGAGAGCCAAAACCCTGTAGTCACTCTCACAGCTGTGCCAACAGAATGGAAAGTGTGAGTTCTCCTCCTGCAAAGTCACCTGGGAGATGGCTTAAATTCAGTGCATTTTGTATCAGTACAAACAAACTCCAGCAATGTCAATTGATATTTTTCTAAATACTGTATGTCAAACTGATAAGCATTTTAAATAAGAGTGGGTTTTCTCACCACTGCTCTGAATCCTCCACAATACCTCTTTTGTTAAAATGTACCAGACTCTTAAGAGCATAAAAAATGTGAAGTGGATCAACTGTAACACTATTAATATCGAGCAGGCTATAGTACTGATTTTATATATAATTATTTTTTAAACAATCCAATGTAGGTTTCCACTTTTCCAAATACAAACCAGAGCTGAAAGCTACTCCATAGTCTTGAACTAAAATTCTGACTGAATTTCTCTATAAAAGAACGGTGTACATCTTACAGTTTGTTAAAGAGGGAAATACCTAGGGGGAAAAGCATGAGGAAGAAGGCCCCGGTTCATAAAAAGCTGTGTTTCGGATGATTACATTTGCAGCTTAGGAGTTCTTCTCTGGTCTGCAACTGGATCAATACTTGTAAAGTGTCTGTCCTGCATGAAGAATTCAGCAATCAAAGAAATATCTTCCTAATCGCATGGGTAAACTCAGCAGCTGCTTCTATCTTCCTTGAATCTTGTCTACATGGAAAAATTATTCCCAAATATGACAGGCTATGAATTTGAAGTGCAATAGCTGTTCCAAAATAGCCACCCACAGGACACAGTTACTGTAGCCTAAAAGCACTCAACATTCAAGAAGGCTTTAAACTCCAAGATTATTCATGTCCACCACTGAGTGCCCCCAGCGATAAGCCTCAAAGGGTGTTAGACTCTACCTTGTAACACTTGATTATGGCAGTCTAGCTGAGTAGTCCTGGACTTCAGAAAAGAGCAGGACTTTATAAACTTCCTTCCAAAGGAAGACAGTTCCAAATATGTGCCAAAAAGACACCACTGGAAATAAAATATTTCCAGTTTCAGTGTCACAAAACAGACTTAAAAACAGTAACAACTGCAATAGAAATATGGCACCTTTCTAATGGCATATTCTTTGTCCCTTTATTCTTCAGAATGCTTTGCCTGCAGGAGAAAAACCTTTACTTGCTTCTTTCTACTGGCTTATACAAATTATGTTACCACTGTAAAAATCATACACAACAGATCTAATGTTCAGGCTTGCCAGCTGCTCCACAACAAATATTATAACAGCCGTTTTAGTTTTGTAACATCTTCTCCAAGTTATGACTTCAGCCTGCAGGCTCTTCAGGAACAGTTTAATGCCTGGATCTCCTTTAAATAAATAATCGTAGAAGTTATACTTCAGAATACCTGCTGACCTGACATAGTATACACTCAGTCCTTCTCTAAATCCCATGGCAAAAATCATAGTGTTGAAGTTTGTTTCTGATTCACAGTCTACTATTCACTTACAGAGTCAAGGAGGATGCCATTGGGGAGCACTCAACAGTATGCAGGTTAATTCACATTAAAAAACATGGTGTATCTGAAACAAGAAACTTAAATTTAGCAAGCAAACATAATTCCCTTTCCTTATTTTCTATCAGTTCTTATTTGTACTTCTCTTATTCTGAGGCATTTTCTCTACATGTTCACATCACCCACACTCTCTGCCTTTTCAGGATAAAAATCCTGACATATTTTCCCCCTGAAGCTGTGATCATCATCTTTGGAAGCCAACAGGCACAAACAATGACAAAAAAGCCCATAAACCCTTACACTTGAAGTAAATGCCTGGCATAAGTTTTAGCCCAGGTGTATGCTAAATATAGGGGTATCAACTAATGACCACACCAGGAAAAACAATATTTTTTCTGTTTTTAATTAAAGCGTCCATAATGGGGAGTTTATTTATTCCACACTCATTCTTTCCCTGTCAGTGTAAGCCATTTTTTTTGTAATGCTTTATTTCAACACAGGAGAAGAGATATGAATGCCCTAAGGTGCAAGTATTACCAACACAGATGGATCAATCTTCCAAGCACAGAATGACTCACAGATCACAAATGAGGTAAAACCACACAAAGTATCTGGAGAAAGCTAAATAAACAAAAACGGGTCAGTGACTCGGTTCTGTGGTGCTACATGACCATTCTGGTAATCTGCCTGGTGAAATCATATTGATCAACAGCTCCAAGGCAGCTGTAAGTTGGCTCTGTGACAGTCTATTGACTAGAGCCCTTCTTTTTTTAATTCAAATGGCATACTTCTGCAACCTGACCCAGGCTGCAAGGTCCCATCAGCAGATGTTGACATTATCTCCTCCTGATTGTAACAGCTTATCATAAACAAGGAGTCTGTTTTTTGAGCTTTGTTTTGGTTGGGTTCTTTGAAAAAAAAGGCCACATTTGGGAATAGTGAAGGAAAAGAGAGATTATGATTTATAACTTGGTACAGAATGCATGTTGACACTTCTATCATGTATTTCCATTATTGTTAAAAAATCAGGATGTAATTAATCTGTATTTTCGTACCAGACCAAACACCCTTATGTTCCACTGTAGTTGGCCCTTTCATTCAATAGACCACCTTAAGAAATGTCCAAAATAATGGGTTTGCTCTGCTGTTGTCTCCTTACATTTCTAAAAGTATCTTTCTTTTCTCTTCTGTAACATACTGCCAGGCACAAAAGCTGAACTCAAATATACCCATGCTTAAGGTCAAAGACACATGCATTGTTTGTTTACTGGTTTACACTGTCTTAGGAGGATTCGTGAGGCAGTCCTGTGCTACATCCATGATCTTCAAATATGTCAAAATAAGGGCCATGCTGCACCATGTAACCTTGATGCTACTGTTTCAGAAAAAGATTGAACTGTTCCGCACGTACCACCAAACCAGATATAGTAGAAGAACAGAGTAATACTGAAACCCTCTCTTGAACAGCCAGCTGCCATGACCTGGAAGAAAAACAATTTCTTTTGCTACACAACTAAGAGACATTTCAAGCATGGTCTGGCACACAGATTTATTCAGATGGTTTCATGATTTAGGTTATTGCCTATGGAGACCTTCAAGGAAGATACTGAGCACCATTTCATTACGTGAAATACCAAAATTAATTTACAAAGAGCTCAAGACCAGATCTATTAAAAAACCAGTTTTTATGTTGACAACAACAAAAGCAGAATGAGATTAGTGGGGAAATACAAATCAGACAGTCACACCCATAAATGCCTTGTTTATGAGTCAGTGAGTACAGTCAAAGTACCCAAAATAAGAAAGATGAAAAGGTCTCTTACAGAGATTTTGATTATTTCTCTATTTCCTTGAGGTACAACCTCATAGGAAAGGTACATAATCTAGCAAACTGTCCACTTTCATTTCTCTCCAAATCCCAGTTTGATCAGTAACGTGCTCTATGATCCTGAATGACCTGCTCTGTTTACCTCCCCCCTTGTCTTGTGCCTCTCCTGCACATTTGCCCAGCCCTCACTTCAATGCTCAACACTACACACAAATTAATTGAGCTTATGATACCAAAGGATATTGTTAAACAAATAATTCCTATAATTTGTAGCAATAGTTGAAGTTTGACATTTGTTTTCGGAATCACTGGCTACCATAAATAAATGAGAGATTTATTAATTTTGAAAAATGAAAAAGCTATCAGAAAAACAGCTCCAACCAGCACACTTAACTCAGTTCTTTGGTTCACACTGTACACTTGGACAGTTTCTGCATGGAATTACACCTTGTATAGTGGTGTTGTGTCAGAAATTCACTGGATTAGTGCACTCATCACTGAAGATTAAATCTTGCATTCTTTAAATTCCAGCATTAGAAACAGAACTGTCTTAGGCTATTCAGAAACATCAAGTACTTTCACTTTGTATTTTCTTCAAGAAGGAAAAATACTGAATACTGAACTGTTGACAGGTGATATTGAAAACAGATCAGCAATCTTAACTCTGTAGCCACCCATTTTATA
Source organism: Oxyruncus cristatus (assembly GCA_013399855.1). Taxonomy (NCBI): domain Eukaryota; kingdom Metazoa; phylum Chordata; class Aves; order Passeriformes; family Cotingidae; genus Oxyruncus; species Oxyruncus cristatus. Next base: position 430,342 of record VXAY01005790.1, on the reverse strand, counting down.
TTAAATATGCAGTCATAACATTTTTGTCATAACCTAAATTGAATATACGTTAATTATATTGTTAAGTCAGGACACCAGGAACTTCTTCTGGCAGCAGTATAAGACTTAGTGACTTCCACCACTTCTCTTTTTCTTAAACACAGACACACAGATTTTAAAGGTATGCAGTGGGCATGACACAGGAAGATTTTGATGGATATGCAATTTCTTCCTTGTATCTTTCTCCCTTCTTTCCTGGTTCACAAAACCTGAAAGCTAATGGAAGTGAATAGTCTACATGGTTCATCAAGAGAAACTGTAGAACAAGTGGAGCCTCCTCAGCCCACTCTGTTATCTGAGCAGGATTAACACCAGACTAGCAAATTCTCCTTCCACCCTTTCTGACTCAGAAGGGAGATTTAAATGAAGCTGCTAACTCTAATGAGCAGCACACTGCTGGTTCTCTGAAGTGAGCTATACACGACTCACAATCAAACTGTAAACCAGTCATTTCACTTCACTGATCTTGTTCAGGCTTCCCAGAGTTTAACAGACAACTCATTATCCAGTCCATCACACTGCCTGTCCACCTCTCTCCTCCAATTGTTTCAAGATACAGGATGAAGCAACTCATGCCATCTTATACAACCCGTTTTCTGAGCCTCCCTGCTCACAGAATGCTGCTGTTCACTGTGGACTGAAGGGAAAAGAATTCCAAAACAAAACCAAAAACCCCACACCAATAAGTGAACCTATTCACAACACCTTTAGCAGTGCTATCAATAACAAGTGCTCCAGCATGTCAAGGACAGACTTCCTAAGAGTGATCCCCTAAAACAGTATATTTCTTCTGGCATCTTGGGTAAATTAACTGGCAGAAACCTCAGTAGTAGAAATGGAATTAAAATAACATAACCTTGACACTTTGGGGTTTACTCATTTTACCATGAACAGCAGCTGTATCCTGTCATTTGTGATGGCAGTCTTTTGACAGCCCACTGCTGCAAAAGCACACACATGGTCTTGTGCAATTTGAGTAACAGCACAGAAGAATCAGGCCTTTTATTCTGTTCACATACAAAACTGCGCCTTCAAAATTCGTCTCTATCAGATCCCAGCAGAAAGACGTGATGAATGGGCCCCGAGAGAGCACTTCTCCTTGCCTTCGGCTGCAATGGCTTGCAGGCATATGACACTCCATCAATAAGAGAGCTGGCAGCTTGAAAGGCAGGAAGGACATTCACTGATAGCATGCATCTGCTTAGTAACAGCATTGGTGCTCCACTCCTTTTCCCATTCATTGCCTGCAGGAACGACTCCATTGAGAGACTCACCATCAACAGATGGTCCCAGGCTAAGGTGTAATCAGAAGCAGCTTGCTAAATTTACCCCAAACAAATAGAATTACAAGCTTTTGTGGAATGTGAACTGAATTGGGAACTTGGGTGGTACAGAGTGTTAACATGAATACATCCCAAAACGATGATCTAAAGTTTTCAGCGAAAATCATCTCTGCCCTGAAGTTGCGTATTTATACTCATGCTGCTTATTGTCTCAGATTATACAATAGATGCTTATTTTGAGAGAATTTTTAGCTGCATCCTAATTAAGTCATTTACCTCCTACAGTCCTCTTTTCCCCTCGGGATATACTCTGCTGAAAATGTTTTAATGCAAAATCTACACTTTCATCACCTTCAGCTCATGATATTTCATATGTTGACTGTTTACTCCCTTAAGAAAATAAAAACTACTATTAAAATTGAACAAGTCTTTACCAAGACAGAAAACTATGTTATAACATAGGATTGGATGTGTATATGCCTTGAAAGCAGTATTACCTTGAAGTTATTTGCTGTTTTGTTGGACATAACATTTAAGTTTGGAATAATGCCCTGTTACAATCCACTAAGAGCAATTATAAGCAGAAGCGAAGGAAAAAAAAAAAAAAGAAAAATATTAATTTCAAATGCAAGTTCTGGATCAATTAGTATTTGAATTTACAGTCACTGTGCAGAAAATGAACATTTTATTTTTAAACAAAAATTTATACAATTGTATCAGAGAAAAATCAGTTGTCTTCCACAGACTGGCATGGGAAATAACACCTCATATGCTAGAAGGCTGCACTACAGAAATGTAGGTCTAACCCCACCAATAGATTTTATAGGGTGATTGCATGCAAACAAATGCACAATTTCATTTGTAGCAAAACTGACCACAATCTTATGCATTAATTTGAACACTTGAAGGAAAAAATAAAGTGACTAAAAACATGGAATACCAAAGTTTTGAGTGCCATTGCTGAAGATGACATGCCAGTGCTGCTCTGATGTTAAAAATCACACAAATGAAACACATTTTGTTATCCCACTGCCTTCAGATGGCAAAATATGACTTAACAGTGAAAGCACAATAAAAGCTAATTTCTTCAAACTAGCTTTGAAATAAGTACCCATTTATTTATTTTTTTTTTTCCTTGTAAAATTTAGGCCATTTACAAAATTAATGAAATCAGCCACCTGAGGCTATAGTTCTTCAGCGACACAAGGTTTTCTGAAGTTGTTTAACTAAAGAATTCCCTACACTTCTGTCTCAGGGTAGTGCTCCCTAATTGTACCCAAACACTGCACTTGGGGATATGAGGTGGATCACGACATGTGATTTGGTTAAAATAACAGCAGGTGGCCCATAGCATTGTTGGTTTTGACCTTGATCAACCCCTTGATCCATTTCTTAGTATCCCAGCTGTCATCACAACTGAGAATGACAAATGCTTAACTACAGGGAGATCTCAGCAGTCAGCCAAGGAGTAAGAAACTAGAGCTAAAACCGGCGGATCTGCCAAAACCCTTCACACCATGGAGCTATGGTTTAGAGAAGAACTAGACTGGGTCATACATCACAGCCTTGAAGTTCACACCACCATTTGTGCACTCACCTGCACAAATCCCTTTTTAGCACTGAGTGACAGCCATAAAGAGCTTCTTCTCAGTTACCATTTCTGCATGTAAAACCTTAGGTCATAACTTCTTCTCTATTGACCAGAAACTCCTCTTCTGCAGAACTGCGATCTACTACATCTATTTGGTACACGTACTTGCACTGCAAATCACTACAACCATGGATTTTTTTTTTTTTTAAAGCAACCTACACAGGTTTTTTTAATCCTTGCCAAGATCACAGACACATTCTTCCTGAGTTCAGTTATATAACAAATATTGTCTTTGATCTAAGTATTTGTCAACAAGAGAAGTATTTTTAAAATTAAATCATAAGAGGGACCAAGTATAAGACTTCTGTTTAGCTCCTAAGCTCTTAAAAAAATTAAAAAGTATATATTAAAAAACATATTTAACCTTTAAAGAGCATTCAAGATCTAAGTGCTATGACTTAACTGATAATAAATGTTTATTGGTTTATGGTGGAAGGTCTTGAAAACGCTTAAGTACTGTGACAGAAAAGGTGAGTTGCATGCCAAGTCATTCACAGAGCCTGTGAACACCCAAGGCACACACTATAATCCTACTGAGCTATGGAAATGGAGATGCTTCCTGGAGAAGTTCCCAGATGCTCAACAACTACTGTCTTCTGCCACTCCCACAGCTTCACCCATGGCTAAGAGGGGTTACCTTGCATTGGAAGTCACACTTGAACCATTCAAGAGGTGCACACTACATGTGCATTACAAACAACACATGGTCAAATACAACTGCAGCTTTGGGTAATACAAGCCTCTGGGTAAAAGAAGTTTTCTACTCATTTCACTAAAATTATTAGGAGTTACCAGAATGCTAATAGCCAAAGACAGCCCAAGGAATGAAAAGGAACCAGAAAAAAGATGCTGGAGGAATGCTTTTCAAAATAGAACAGAGATATTCCGAAACAATAGAAAAGAAAGCTGAGAAGTACATCTTCCCTGAGAGGTCTATCTTTCAGATTTGGAACTATACAAACTTTTCTACATCTATCATATGTATTTTGTGATTACTATTAATGTTCTGGTTTTAGAGGAAAATTCATTTTGTATGGATAGAACTGGTGAACACTTAAATGTGAAGAACATTCTGCCCACTGATGTCTGCCTCTGTAGCACCAGAATTATCACATAAATTTAATGGAGTGGAGTAAAAAGACCAAGCTGTAAGTCACACCACTTACTTGGGAAAAAAAGGTAATAAAATAATAACCTCAAGACTGCATAGAGAAGCCTGAGATGTATTGTGTGTAAATTGCAGATCATGTACTAAATCTACCTAAGGAAAGTGTAACTTGGAAATGCAAAACATAGTATCCATCTATCCGATTACAAAATCTACATGATAAAGCTATTTCGTGAGTCCTGGGTGGATTTTTCTGTAACTTGCGGCGCTTTTCTGTTCCCAAGTCAAAAAAGGAAACTAAAGTGTGCTTGGTGGTATTTACTAAACTTGGCATTGAATAATCTTTTTTCTCTTTTGACTTTGTAAATTTGTAAGGTTAGCAAGCCTATATAACCATTAAAAATAATTTTTACTCTTTGACTAAAGTGTGTGCCAATATATGGAAGCTAGAAAAATCACATAAAGCTACTTATTCAAAAGCGTTCTATTTCAGAAAGTGATTGAAGAAGCAAGCCTCTTCTCTGGGAAGTATGGCTTGGCTTCATAGCCTTGCATAAGGAGACTCCTTAATTTCAGGTGTTCCACTGAGCAGCTGATAACAGCAAATCTTTCCATCTGAAAGAGAATTATCCCGAGAGCCTTGTACTAAGTTCCTGGTAGGTGGATCTGCCAGCAAGGCAACAAGCCTCTGGCAAATTCATTCCCATGTTAAGCATGCAAGAGGCTTCCCTTTGCCCATTCTTACTTCTGTGAGATAGCTGGAATTTAGGAAGATAAGGAACTGCCTAATGAGACCCCAATCTTTGTTTCCATAGTTGTGGGAAGCCTCTTTAAGCAATGCTAACCTCTCCTCACTTGCATTCCCCGAGGTCTCACAGGTAACCAGAACCATAAAAAGCACATGCCAGAGCAGAGGTCCTTCTATTCCTCTCTCCTGGTCCTGCCTCCATCCCTCAGGTCGTTCCCCATTCTTTCGCATGGCAAAAAAAACACATAAAAATGCTCCATAATAAAAACGCAGCGTGCAAAGTGCCTCTGAGGGGTCTGGGGGGCACCTCTGGCCCTGGCCACAGCAGTGGAACCCGCAGAGCAGGCAACGGGAGGCTGCAGGGTGGGAGCAGATGTCCTCCTCAGGGAAGAACATCCCTCCAAGCCCACTCTGCTCCTGCGGAAGCTTTGAGGGCTCCCGGTCGTGAGGGCATCGTGCCACGGCCACCCCGCCTCAGCACACCGCCAGCTCCACACACCAAGCCTCCAGCAGAGGCTTTACTTTTTTGTTCTTTATTATCCTGACGTTGATGCAAAATAAAGGTAATTTAGGCTCAGGTTATAAGCAATATAAAAAACAGAAGGAGGAAGCTGGCAGCGGCAGGCTGACTTCAAGCTTCAGAAAGCCTGTGAGAGCCTGCCAAAACACAATCTTAGCTGAAGGCATTAGCACATCTGAGGCCCCCCCGGAAGCCTAAAAAGAAAAACACAACCAAACCGAAAATGCTCTCTCTAGCAGTGCCACCGTCTCCAGCTCCTGGCTGGGGGGAAAGCAGAGCCGATGAATGGGGTTTTGGCTAAGAATCTGGGAGAGAACAGCGACTACTACCCCAGATGAAACTAAGTACAACAAGTTCAGCTTGTAGCAAGTCTGTGCAGCCAAGTTATAAATCCCTCAAATAAGGTCTCAAAATGAAAATGTGAGCACTGTCTTCATAGATGGCACCTTGACCTGACAGGAGTTTGGCCTCCGTTTCCCCACCAGAGCAGCCTTGAGATGCAAGGACGAGCAGTCCCTCCCCTCCCAGGACGTGTGGGGAGGGAGGCCGAAGGTTGACGGATGGTGTTGTGGACAAAGGAGAGAGGGATGAGGAATACACTGCAAACTGATCCGTGCAGCAGAATAAAAGCAGGATGTGGCAAGGTAGACCTAGGTCAGTGTCACACAGATGCAAGCCGTGGAATTAGTTTCCTGAACATCTGCAGCAAATATAAAAAAAACAACTGCCAGTACCAAGGAGGGAGGAAAAAAAAATTAACACATCTCACATTGCATGGATCAAACCAACCAACAAAGCAAGAAAAAAAAAAAAAAAAGGTGTTTTCTGTGACCATCGCATTCACTGGACGCTCTGTTCCTAATTTCCTAGTTTAAGCTGTGTGTTTTGCCACATCATTAAAGAAAATAACAATCCTTCTGCTTTCCCTGAAACTGTTTGAAAACATCCCCCTGTTGAAACCTTAAACAGAGCCAGTCTTCCGAAACAAAGGAGGACCATTGCAAAGGGCTTCTGGCATGCCCCTCCCTAGCCCCCCCCCCGCCCCCGAGTGCTTGAGACTAAATACAAATTGGAGTCCCCTCCTAGGAATCCACAAAGATCCATCTTAAGAAAATGACCATGTGCGTGATAGGCGAGGAGTAACTTGTGTGTTTTTCTTTGCCTATGAGAACGTCTGGAAGAAGAAGAAAAGGTTACTGTTTTGCCCATAATTATTTCTCCTCCCTCTTTCATCCTTGCTATTCCCAGAATAAGCAGAGAGAACAGCATACCAGGACTGCAAACTGAATTAATTACAAAGCTTTAATTTTTCAGTTAGCTGTGTGCAAAGCAAAGGTACTGGGGAATGACCACTCACATGTGAAGAACTAAATTAATTTGTCCAAGAACATGAGTGCCTTCAGCGCTTACAGAAATAACCCAAATGATTCTCTTACCTTGTCAGGAAAACAAACTCCTTGCTTAAAGAAATGAAATAAAAAAGTACATATCCTAAAAATTCTTCAAACCTGGAACCTGATGCATTTCAAGTGATTGCCTTTTAATGTCGGAACTTTTTTTTAACCTATGCTGGCTTATGATCTTGACTTTTTGTTACTTTTCCCCTTCTTTGGCTGCTAGTCCCTTCCTTAACTGTGTTAAATGAAAAAAATTACCTCAACTAGGAATATCACAAAATTGATGCATTAGCATTTATTAAAATCATATATATAAAAAAGGCCATAAAGACTCTGTTCTGACAAAATAAAAGGATTCACATAAAACATTCTTTAAAAACACAAATCTGGTTTAGATTTCCAACAGAAACTTTCCAACAGAAAAATTGCTTACTATAAAACAAAAGAAAAATTATCAAAAAAGGATAAAATAATTATGTTGTGGGAGTAGACTGAAAGCAAGAGTTATTCAAATTACCTAGTGGTTTGGGGAGCTGGTATCAATTTCTCCCTTGAGATAAAAACCTGGGCACTGAACAACTTTGAATAGCTCACAGCTGCTCTGAACACAAGTCTTTTTATGGAAAATGTCAGGGAAAGAGCATAAAAAATTAACAAATCCTGCTACATTTATGTCTAGACTGATAAACTCAAAGATGCAGCAAGGACTACTGTTATCCTACAGGCACATGGTCTCCACAAACAATAGCACAGTTTGAAGAGTCCATCTACCCAGCTTGGTACAAGTCTCCTCCCCATCGTCTGCCTGACCAGAACCTGTAACTACAGCACCCTTAAAGCACATAGAAAGTTCTTCAAACAGCTCCCTTCTTCCTATAGCAGCAGTAAACTTCTAAAAAAATACAAACATACGTGTGCTGGAGGTAGTCACACGTAACACACTAGCTAATTTGACATTTGCCCAATTTTAAACAGAGAGTACATTTTCAGTGTCCTTTCACCTTCCTTTTTCAAATCAAGTAAAACTAAAATGAAAACAAGGCAGCACAGGCTTCCCTCATGCTGTAAGAAATCCAGGACTGATAACATACTGCAAAGAATGAGTTTTCTCTCTCCTCTGCACTGACAACATGAAACCAATACTACAAGTGCCAAAAAGAAACCTGCACTAGCTCAAACAGTGAAGGATTTCTGAGCAGCTCAGTTCAGGTGAACAAGGATCTCTTCTGCAGCCAGAGCTGGACCAAACAGAAATTTGTTTGATCTGATCTACTGTATCACAGAGACAAACCAAGAGGGAAAAAGGGAAAGTCGCTTTGGAAAACAGAGGCAAAAGAAACCACACTTCTTCACACAAGCCTTGCCCTATTGTGCCTCTTACCTTCCTCATAACATCCTGTCTTGAATAAAAAACATTTATTTAATAACAGTAATAGAGTGGTGGAAGAAGGCTTTTTAAGTTCAAAAGTGAAGGAAAGATTGCATGAAGACTGGAGATGGTTGGAGCCTTTTGCATCTTGTCTTAGTGAATTGAATGAAGCTGGGGACACTTCATGCTGAATTAGTAATCTACAGCTAGAATTTGTCTTAAAGGGTTTTTTTGCTTTTATTTTATTCTTTTTCAGGAGAAAGAGACTAGTTACTAAATGTAACTAACTAGAATGCAAAAAATGTATACAATCTGGATAAAGGAATTTTTAATGAAGGCACTGCAAATGACATTTTCCTTCTACTTTAGAATGCTGCAAATAGCAAATTAGCATACCTCAGAGTGGAATTTCTGCTACGAGAGAGATGAAAGGTTAACTGTCTAAAGAGTAAAGAATATGTTTGACATCTATTTGGAAAAGCAAGAGTCTTCTACTAAAGTAGAGGCCCCACTTGATGCTCCTAATTCTCCTTCAGTGTTTGCATACACTTTCAAATAATTAGAGAAACTCACTCCAGAAAGCCTAACTGAAAAATACGTTAAAAAAAAAAAACAACAACAACAACAACAACAAAAAAANAAAACAAAAAAAAAAAAAAAAAAAAAAAAAAAAAAAAAAAAAAAAAAAAAAAAAAAAAAAAAAAAAAAAAACACACCACTGCAGACTTCAATGCCTTGTTTGCTGGACTTTTTAGAGGGCTGCGGAGGTCACAATGATTGACAAGCCTTTGGAGCCTTTAGGAGAGTGGCTAATGCATACACATCACTCCAGAGGCAAACTCTAAATGCTGACCATGCCTAATAAGCGAAGGGCCACCGACAGGCTGAACAATGTAGCAAACAAACCCTCATGAACTAAGGGCGGCTGAAAGATTGCGAATTACATTCTCCATCAATTAGTACCAATTAGAAAGCAGGAGGGTATGATATATCATGCAAATAAAGATTGCCACCGCCGCCCCCCATGCCCCCTTGCTCCAAGGCAGCTTCATAAAGCTAGCTTTGTTGCCAGTTCTTAGCAGTCACCTTAATGCTGCACACACATGCCTGGGCTCCCACGTGAGAATTTGCTGTACTTGTTACTCCAACAATAAAGTCGCTAAGTAAAGCAACTGGGGACAGGTACACAGGTTTGAGCTTCTATACCCTACCATAATCTAAGAGGTAAAATTGGGGTTTCAAAGGTGTGACAGAAACAGGAAACCATAGCCAGACAAGGGTCCTTCCAAAGGGAGCCTACCCCAGGCCCTCACTGCAGCCTCACACAAACAATGCCCTGCGCATCGCTCTCTGTGGCTTCACATTCAGTCCCTAAGCTCCGCTTGGGCAGTGCAAAGGTGAAGTAACAGCAGCAGGGTATCAGATGATGATTCTCCCTTTTTCTAGCTCTTTCTAAAACAAGTGTTGTGAATTTAGTGGCTTTGTTCTATGTACAATTACAGACCACAAACTGCTTCCACAGGCGTGCCGTTAACAGTGGTTTACAATGTGACTCCATGGATTTGACCTCTTGTCTATGTGCCTGTTGACCTCTGCAGCTGTTTTAACTTTTCCTTGCAGTTTTGAAGGCATGGTATAAGTCATTAGGTTACACATCAAGTTGCATCTAACTTCAGCTAGCATTTTAAAGACAGCTGTGTCTGTTTAGCAAAGGAAAAACAGCCTTACTCAGTGTTTAAATGTATACGTTCAACAAACAGAACTACTGACCAATAATATTGACTATGCTTTTCAAGCCGTACTGAATCTCTACACAGGCTAGAAGAATAATAATATAAATGTGATTTAAGTTTCAACAACAGCAGATTGCAAGCTAAAAAGAATCAGTGTTATTCTCTTTTACTGAAGTCACCTTAGGCAGCACACTTGTAATAAAAATAATACTTTGATCTTAATACTTTTCAGTAGTAAAACTCCAGAGTATTTTACAAAGGAAATGGCATCACCATTTACATATAGCGTACCATTACTCCACAAAGAACTCCTGTTCATTTCTTTTTTTTTTTCATGCAAGTTTCAAGTGCTGAGTGAGTAGGGCTAGGCTCTTCATCTATTTCATTTCACCTACAGTTGTGAAAGCCTAGTGTGCAGTCCAAGTGGGATAAGAGAAACAAGACAGAGAAAAGTGCAGAAAAAAAGCATAAATGTGCCACTACGAGAAAATTGATGCCAGAGACAGCAAAATCTATTCTTTTTATACTTTTTTAAAAAAAGAAGATATTGTCAGAAAACTTGGCCAGGTATCTATTTTTGGCAAAGCACAGGCATTCCTGAAAAAGCATTTAACATGAAAAAAGAATAAAATATGAGTGTACCTCTTAAAAGTGAAATTAAGATCTTAAGATCTTAAGTGCCACAGTTATTTCACAGACTTGCTATAAATGCTTGGGGTTAAAGAAAAACAGTGTCTTGCTTAAACAGCTCCATTTTTATATTTTCTTTGAAAGCAAAAACAAACAAAAAAAGGCCATGCACATATTTGAGAAGCATTCTAATATTACAGCAGCTCTGCAACTGAAACTAAATGATACCAGAGCAAGAACTGGTTTTCTCCTTTGAACTCTAAGTACTGCTCAGCTTATGTCAGGTGTGATAAAATGAGCGCAACTCTGACAAAGCACAGTGACTCACTTACCCAGGCTCTCCCTATTTCTCATTGAAGCTTAGTTTTTCCTTGCTGGAAATGAAGAGGTGCCTTCCATTCATTTCCAACAGGGCACAAAAGTGTTTCAGGAGGTAGAGGACAGGATGTCACCAGGACAACACAAGTAAGCACAAAAGACAGCTACAAAGAACAGACTTCTTCAGTGGCATGCTTGTCAGATGTTTCATAAATCACACTCTCACTGCATTACAACAATAACTGCTCTCTTGGAATGTACTCTGGGTTATCCCTCTCTGTATGGGCTAGTTGATATAGTTTACAAATTCCACAGCTGGCTTGTCACTAACTACTATAAATAGAATAAACCAAGAGATTGTTCCTCAGTTCTTGATACGCCCTGTTACAGACAGCTTTCACAGACGAAGAACACATGAGGTATTACCAGCCCTGATTACCAGGTTCAAGATAATGGCTCAAATCACAAGGCTCTCAAGAAGGTACAAGGGCCTGTTTCGTCTGTGTGCTCCACACCACAGTGACTGCTGTGCACCTGCCCCAAAGCACTACCAGGAGCATTCCCACCAAAGTCACCACCTGAGTCTGTTAATTTTTAAGTGTTATAAAGAACATTTTTTCTTCTACCTAATTTTACTCAATCTAGTTTGCAGTGATAGGAGATGGGTCAAGTCTTCATGATACTTCTCTTGGAAATTCATTTTTATTACAGCTTTTATATCCATTATATTTATAAAGGCATAAGTGATCATGGGCTGCTGCAGAGTAGTTGTACAGCCAGACACAGTGCTTTAAAGTTCCTAAGTAGGGCCTTCATCTCCCCTTCTCCCAAGTCTCTGGCCCACACTATAGCATATACTTGAAAATATTTAAGTATATTTAACTAGTAAACTGGTTTAAAAATGGTAGTCTGTAAGGAAAACTTACCTAAACATACTGAAGCAGCATAGAAGAAGAAATGAGATAAAAAAGAAACCCTTTCCAAAATTCTTCCCATATTGCAGCAACAAATGATACAGCCAGTTTGCAGCAAACTCATTTAAAAAAAAGACCTTCACCCATTTCTGCAAATTGCATTTTTTAGTCTGTTTTTTATTTCTGCTATACTTCTGTTGTTCTCCAAGTCTTGGTTGTTTCTTTACATACATGGTGGTCACGTCCATGCAGCTAAATGGATTCCCCATTCATTTCTTAGTTTTTCATTTCTGGCCTGCCCATTAATTCCAGCCATTGTTATCCTTCCATAAATTTCAAGTCTTTGAGTGGCTTCAAACCACCAGACAAATTTGTCTTCATTTCCAAATATGAAAAAAAATCCATTCCAAATTACTCTAATGTTGAGCCCACCATAACTTCGTCATGCAAAAGTAACAGATTTAAAGTCTGATTTCCTATAACCCTTTGCAGCTAGAAATTTCCATGGCATGGCAAAAACACACTTTCTAATGCCTGGATAGTTTAAAGATAAGGGAGACTGGAGTTCTATTTCAGTTATCACAAATCCAGTTACAGTAAGCTCATGAGAAACTATGAAAACCCCTAAAATTAGTAAAATTTCTTTCATGTAAGTAAAAGCTACATGACTTTGTTCAGTACCTGAAGCTTTCCCATGGCCACAGTATTATTTACTTCTGATAGCAGAGTGGCTGGCAGACATGGCAAAAATATTTATACAACATATATATACTTAAGCATACCTGTTTAAAATTAAACAAAGATACATTAAAGGACAAAGGATGCAAACTGAATTAGGTATCAGTGTCTCATATTGATACCAAATGACTCATGCCTTAATGTACGAAGTGGTTTTAGAGTATTGTTTTATCTTATTTCTACACTTAGTAACATTTGCACATGTATTTCATTGGGTATTTAAAGCAGGTGGACAGGCTGAAGTAGAATACAAACATGTCATCTACGAAGATGACTTGTTAGTGCTTTTCTGAAAAATAAAGACTGCAAAGCCACATAACCAGTTATAGAAATCTGCTCAGATCACTTAACAGATGTTGGTCTGAGAACCTAAAAATAACGCCAAATGACAGCAGCCGTCACCATTTTCAAACTGAACAAATACTATACAGACATATAATTTTAGGGAATGTGTTAAATGTCTAAATTAACTTTGAAATAGCCCCAAGCTTGTGTGATAGACTTTCACAGAACATCTTTTGTAAAACTTGTGACAGTCCTTCCTTTTCTTAGTCCCTTTGGCTAACTTATGTACCAACATTCCTAATATTAGGTCCCATATCCCCTCAAAAATGCATCCATTTTTCAAACACCAAATGCTAAAGCCACTCGCCTTTTTACAAAAGTAAGACTGTTTTTTTTTCTTTCCATAACTGGAAATAAAAAAATTACTTTATATCTGGGTGAGGTGCAAAGGCAAGAGAAAGAGAGCTTCATATTTTAAATTTTTCTTGGAGCTTGAAATTTAAATTTTTGGAACTATCCACATCCTACCAAAACCAAGTGAGTGATTGTAGCAGTGAATCTGCAGTATATGAGAAAACTGTTGTTTGGGCATGTTTCAAAATGGCTTTTTGTAGTCTTTTTGCTGGCTCGTGTTTTCTTCTTCCCAAAACCCCCCACGACAAGTTGTTATCCCATGCAGGAATGTCCTGAGAAGATATCCTGAGGTGTTCTCATTGGCCCCCTTTAACCCCTTCCTATTGGTTGTTAACCCCTTCCTGCAACCTGTAATTGGTTACCCTGTGAACCCTAACCCTATAAATGTAACCCCTCCAACAATAAACGCTCTCTTGCCTCCTCTCCGCGCCCGGGGTGCTGTCTCTGTGCCTGCCATGAGACCACATGGCCGGAGGGAGGGGGGAGCAGCTCTCCCCTCCAGGCTCAGGACCTGAAGAAACCCCTGGCGCTGGAGTTCCCCCCTCCCCATCCACTTCAGCCATCGGAAATGGTTCTTCAGATGGAAATGGAACTAGAACTGGGTCGCCCCACGCCATGGGGGGAAAGAGACCCACAAGTGATGGTAAAGGCTCGTTGCACAGGTTAATTGCAATATGTCTGATTTTCATAAAGGAAGTGACTTATATCAGCTACAACATTTCTGAGATTACTATTAAAAATTGAAAGGTAATTGCATGAATTTCCCTTTTTCATAAGGACAAAGACATCAGATGTTTTGATCAGTCACTTAAATTTACCTACTACAGAAACCTGTGCAACCAGGAAATCTCCAAACCAAGACGCAACATAAAGAAAAGAGAAGTGCTTGCATGTATATGCATAAATGCAAACATATGCCATAGATTGTGCCACTGGATGCAGCATGCCCTTGTTTTCAAAGGTAAGCAGGAGGAAATCTCAGTAGCACACCTGCAGACCAGGCTTTCTGGAAGGATCGATGCTTCCAGGGAAGCATGAAAGGAGACCACAGGCCAGGCCACATCGTATTTTCTCAGCAAGGCTCTATCGCTAACAAAGAAGGCAAAGCTTATCGTGCTCAGTGCCCATATTCTACAAGCTTGCTGTAATGCTCAAAGGGCTTAAGTGCCCTTATCTGCCAACCCCCTACTTCATTTCTTCATTGAAATAAATCCCTTTGTAATAACAAACGAGACTTGCTACTTAGCCTGTATGCAGATGAGGAAGGACAGAGCTGCTTTTACATCTGGCTGGCAAATGACAATCCATATAGGTAGCATGAACTGTTTAGGGATTACAGACAAAATTAACTAAATGTATCTCCTTATTCCCTGCCCTTCACCCTTCATATTATAATGGAGTAATCCACTGCTCAGTGATTTAAAGCTTTCTACATAATTTTGGTGAATGCAGTTTTATTTTAATTATTTTTAAATGAGCGATTTTCAAGAACACATTCCGGGACTCAGAGTGGGCAGAAACAAGGAATGAGGAGAATGGTTTCAAATTATTTAAACAGTGCCAATTCTTACAGTCCTGCCACAGGCTTTCAAAGGCATAAGTCACTTACAGAGTTTAGGATACCCTACAGTTCAACAGCTTAGGAATGCTTTTAAAAATTAGCTCTAAAGAGGACTACAGATGTTCATTGTATCTATTAGAAATAAAAGGAAGGAGGGGATGAGCAAAAGCTTAATATAGAAAAAGGGGGTTCCTGAATATATTTACATATTCCTTAGATGGCAATTTATAAAGTACATGTTTTTCAGAAAACGTAGATATTAGAACATTACCAAAAAAAGGGATTTTTTTACAAATATTTTTAAAGCTACAGAAAAAGCCTGAGATTTCATTTGACAAGGGCACAGAGGCCTCAACTACATCGGTGATTTCTGTCACGTGAAGCTTGAACACAAAGAGGACATTCACATATTGTAAAATAATAAAGGATTAGTTCCAAGATGCTGAATTGTCCACTTTAAAACAAATTACACAAGTTTCATCTATGCTATCTAGAGTTTAATGCATTAATATATTTCCTTCCTTCCTTTCTTCCATACACCTGTGATTCCTGAAAAAATTCTGGTCAATCACATTTTATGTTCTCTATTTTGACATATGCACTTAGAGATGCAACTGGACTTCTTTGAAGACTGAGCACATTGCATCTGGGAGGGATTTACAGAATTATACTGCTGATCATTTCTCTCTGTGATCAACAAAAATAATGATTTGATGAAAATACTCATATGCATAATTATCTAACACCCAGCACAGCTGAAAAACTTTGAAAAAATGCAAACATTTTTTCTAGCATACTGATCATTATCAGAAATAAACTACTGAATCTAGATGGTTGTCTGACATCAAGTTGTAAGATATGCAAGTACCATACAACTGCCCTTGACATCAGTATTTTGAAAGAAACAGCCAACAGGTGTCCCCTTCTCTACATCCGTTCCTTAATCTTGCAAGAAACATAAAAAACATTATTTCTAGAATGAAATGGTTGATCCTGCAAACCGTATTTCCAGCCATATTCACCAGAACAAAATACTGTTCCATTCCCATAACATTTATCTCTTGAAAATAAACCAAACACTGTGGACTAAATATCACTGCATCTACGTCAGGAATTAATTTTGCCACCACTGCTCAAATCAGATATTGTGGCACTGCAGTTTTTCCTAACGATTTTTTAAATGAAACTGTTTGCCTTTTCAGCATTTACAGTCGGGTACAGTGATATCTATCTAAGAAAGGCACATTACTGTGAATTGCCTCAATTACAGTATTATAATGCATAGATTTAGTAACGGGTGAGAATTTGACTCATTGCCTTCAGTCAGACAGTAAAGAGAAGGTGGATTAAACCAACACCTATTAGTTTAAAAGTACCAGATAATTTTTTATACTAAGGAGTGCATTTTAAAAGGGTTATATGCTGCTAGACTGGAAACATCTCATTGGAATGTGATGTTAGGGCTGGCCTAAAATTTTAGTTTCCAAGAGCTCACACACGAAAGCAATCAAGCCTCTGCTGGTATACAATAGGCTTTCACTGTGAAGATTAACAGACTCTGAACTGTGACACAAATTAGTAACGTGTATTTTAAATCTAAACTATGACAAAATTTTTTAGTACAGCAAACTTTCTGGAGGGTGGAACGATGTGATCGAAGCTGTGAAGCCAGTGCTGACTGAACTCCCTGCCTCCCAGCAGGGGTGGTGGAAGGGCATGGGAGTGCTTTTGCTCCACAATGAATCAAGGAACTCTTTCTGGCCCCCTGAAATATCACAAGCATCCTAACCTTCCTGAAAGCTGCAAATGTAGTGCTTGGGAGTCTCTTTCTCATCTTAGAAGGCGAAAGTTCATAGTGTATATTGCAAAGACTGGGGAAAAAAAATCTTTTGAATTGACAGGCTTGCTTCTCTAATAGCTACTTTTTCCTTTACAGATCTTACAATTTAATTGTATCATAACTGAGATGAATGGGGCAGTTCACAATTCAACTACAGACTTCAGCAAACACCACTGCATTGAGACTAATACTCAGGCAATCCTTTTTCACAGTCATGAGGGGCAAATGTAAACACAGGCTGCCAGAAGCTGAGTCCCTCAGAATACATCTGGTGTGCTTATGCTTTAGTCCAGTTTAAAATAAACGTCACGAAGTTAAGAAAAGGATGTTAGCAGACATATTAAAAAAGAAACTCAATAAATCCAACCCTTCTACCCCATAAAAAGTCACAGAGGCAGAAATTTCCACGAGCTTAGTAAGTACTGGCCAAACCAGTATTTAATCCACACTTGGTGCTTAGGGCCACAAGTGGCAATAGCCAGGTTCTCTGTTTTTTACAGACCTGGAGACATCTAAAATTCTTGGACCAATAAACCCTCCAGTTTTTCATCCCTTACCATACAAATAGCAAATCCTAAATTCTCTGGATGTTTTCCTGTCCTTCTGTCGCTATCTATGCTCTCAGAGCAGTGAGGCTTTTGTTACCTCCCTTTATGGAACGCCGCTCTCAACTATAGCACATCTATTACTAAAGATTTTTCCCCTTCCTTTCATTTTTTTCCACAATGTTGTCCTATGCACTCAGAAGATAAAAAACCAGTAGCACGTGACATGGCAGTGAAACCCTGAAGTTAGGACATGCAACTGGTAGGTCACATATGTTGAACTGGAACTCCTAAGAACAACACTTCTAAGCGTCATTAATCATTAAGCATGTCCAGCACACAACAGATAGAGTAAATGCTTGTCACATTTTGGAGGAAACCCTGCTCACCTCCATCAGCATGAGTATCATCTTTCCAACAACAGCAAAAATATTCTTCTCCAGCAAGTGACCTCCAATGTCACCAGAACAGTCTTAAGCTGCACAGTCACTCATGGGATTAAGTTCCCTAAAACATACCCAAAGTTGAGGCTGATGACACCTCCAGAATGATTTTTTGGGTACTGTTTCCCAAATTTTTCTTATTCCTCTTTTATCAAAAGTTGATTCCACAAAACAGCACATTGTGATAAAGATGTGTGGAGAGCCCTCTCCTTCA
>VXAY01005790.1:357325-402712 GCA_013399855.1 Oxyruncus cristatus | reverse complement strand
AAAAAACCTTGAAGTAAGCTGACATCTGGCAGTTTCTCCTCAGGAGGGGTCCAAGATGAAAATAGCTAGAGCTCTGAAGAGCCGAATCAGCGTGCATTGGCAAAGGTGTCTCTTCAACACAGGTGTTCTCTATCTCTCATTTTCTTGAGGATAAAAACTAACTTGCACATATAAAAATAGAGGACAGAAAAAACTTCCAATCACTCCAAATCTTGAATCTCTTGGAAGTAGGATAGCAACTCTGTAATTTATTTTAATGTGTCCACGTAGGGCTGTTCTCCACCTTATCTTCACATCTAAATGGTGGTGGGGAGGGGGAAGAATGAGATTTTAAACAGCTATCTTATGGATTTTATTAGAAAAATATACGTGGTCTTCAGGTATACTAATTGCTTTGGATTCTGCCCATTTTTTCAAATGTAGGACCAAATGTGTTCGAGCATGGTCTTCTCCGTAATTCGAGCCACAAACCAACAAGCTAAATAATATGGTCAATTCATCTACTTCCATAATGGGAGGTCAGCTGGCACTAGGACTGAACAATAGCATATAGAACTAACTACTGCACATGAGAAATAGATCAAATCTTTCAGCAAAGACATTTACATCAAAAGTAACACTGGAGGCAACATCTATGAAGATAATCTAGTATTTCCCATTTATAAAACCCATTTTTTTATGTCATTCTTATTTTGCCTAACTTCCCACAATTGGAACATTTCTGTTGGTGTTTCAAACAGGAAAGAAGCCTGACACAAGACAATGCAGACAAGAAGGAGGAGGGAAAGAAGGCAGAATTGGTACCCATTAGAAAATGCTTCCCTATAGAGCCTGACATGGAGACTCCCAACTCCCACCACTCCTCAATTGTCAGAATATATCAAATCCCATCAGCAAATCCCTCCCTGCACAGTGCTACTACACAAAAGATGACAACCTGCTGCTGTTACCATTATTCAGTCACCTGAAGTAGCACAGAACTATGGGGTGAATTACAAACGCCAGCATTCCCAATGATCCCTGACATTTTTATTTGTTATGAAAAAAGTGCATTTGAACACTTCAGAAGAGTGTTAAAAACATTCGTCAGAATACAAAGTCAAGCTTTTTGAATTACAAAATGCTGAAAAGTTGCCATTTTACCTCAGTCTCAGTCTGCATCTACTACAATATAGTCCAATATAATGTGATCATGCTACTATTTGTTCTGTGAGACCCCTGTGTCATTGATGTCAGAGTGAAAAGAGTCTGTGCAAAGAACAGTTAATTTTTTTTTGGTAGAACATTTCAAGTAATGGAACTGAGGGTGTTTTTCCCCATTTAAAAAAAAACAGTCTTGCATCAAAAGATGCCACAATCTTCTCATTGCCTCTTACTCAAGAATTTACTCAGGTTGCAAATACTGACGAAACTTACATTTAACACTTCTGTCAGTTGAAGGGCTTTATTAACTGTACTGCACAGAGATGCAACTGAAGCAGAAAGAGGTTAATGCAAGACTGACCAACAATTTGGGCCCCGTGATTTGCAATGGTTCAGGGTGTTTAGCTCTTTCTCAGTCATGTTCAAGCCATAGTTCCCATTGACTACAATTGCACCTGAGAGAGTTCAGCACTTTTGCAGACCACATCCCGAAATTTCAACTCAAGTCACCCAGAAAATCAGGAACATGCAGTTAAAAAATCATCTGTGCAACATCTAGGTTAAACCACTTGCCTATAAACACACAAAAACTCTTGAAAAACTTTACTTCACTCAATAAATTATATTCTTCCTCTGCCCAGTGTGTCCCGAGCACTAGGTGAAAATTGGGCTCTGGTAATAATGTAGCTTATTACTGTATAATACACTGCACCACTTTCTGTCCAAGAAGATGCTCCTGCAACTAATTCTACTTTGTAAAGGAAATCAATAAAATAATAAACCACTCAACAGCAAAATTTCTAACCAAAGCCGCATTTTTACTTTGAAAGAAAAGGACTCAAGAATCCTTCAGATAACCCTAAGTGCTTGGCTATGACTATTAATCTTTTGTGAAAAGTCCTTAGATAGTAAGGGGAAGAAGAGCAGTTAAAAAGGTGAAAGATAGCTAAGATATACAGGGATAGCTAGGACATATAGGAGGGAACACACAGAGAGAATTTGTTTGGATGACTGATTTCTCTTTAACGAGGTCAAACTAACTAAAGGTAAAAGGCATAAAGGAAAAAACCAGCAACAGCAAGAATTCCTATCAGCATATATATGGCACTTTACACGAGTAAACTACTTTTAAAAATTACCTAATTAATCCTCACAACCCCATATTCCCATTTGATGCAGTCAGGTACTATCAACCTCCATTTTACAAGAGGAAACTAGGGTATAAAGATTAAAAGCTGTATTTCCAAAATGTCCATTAATTCTGTGCATCAGTCTGGAATGCCCAACTTGAGACACTGAAAAGGAGGATGTAAGATATTCTGAGGACCCTCAGCCCCTGAGAAAGCCAGCACCAGTCACAAAGAAGGCATCTGAGAAAAATATCTAAAGTTTGGCATGGTGATAAAAATATAAGAACGTTAGAATTTAGAAACATTTTTTGAAGGGATTGCGAGTAATACACAT
Source organism: Oxyruncus cristatus (assembly GCA_013399855.1). Classification (NCBI taxonomy): domain Eukaryota; kingdom Metazoa; phylum Chordata; class Aves; order Passeriformes; family Cotingidae; genus Oxyruncus; species Oxyruncus cristatus. Next base: position 400,105 of record VXAY01005790.1, on the reverse strand, counting down.
GAGTTTGAGACAGAGCTGGGCCTGATAATTTAAAATTGAATTCAAGACACTGATTTTAATATCCTTTCTTTTAAGGAAAGGCAGCTAGCATTGAAAGAAACCTCTGAATGAAGCCCCTGTGCTAGGCAACTAAAATAATTCAAGGAACAGAGGAGGAGGTCCATGGAGAAATGAAGAGGGCTAAGTCATGGCCAGTGAGCACAGTTCATCCAATGCAGACTGAATCTGGTATTCGTTGAATTAGAAATGCAGGCAAGGGGGAAAACCACAATGCTTGTACATACAAGAAGCCTTTCTGCCTCTAAAGAGCACAGCAATAAGCAGCACACAGGTCCTGAAATCCAGCATCCATGGCAGCTTCCCAGAGTCCCCACTGATGGTCAGACCGCAGATGAGCTTCTTCCTCAGTGACCTGTGTGGGTACCAAACCACATCCAACCCTTTCAACACATGAAAAAATCTACTCCTCAGAGATTCTTTTGATTGCTTGCAGAACGCCTTGTTTTAAAGCAGACAAAAGAAGCATTTGGAAAAGAGCAAATACTGGAGTTTTTGTAAAGTTCAAAAGTAATTCTTTTCTAACCTGCTGAAAACTGCAGATCAAGACCGCACAAATGAACCTTTTGAAGGAGTCTATTTTCCTATGGGCAGACACAATTCTTAAAAGCCACACATAGAAAGTGAAAATCCCCTCTTAATTTTTAAACTGTGGCGCCACACAAGCATACCTGTATTTACTATTTGTAATGAATGCGCCTCAATACATTGCTAACAGAGGTAGGTGACAGTGTGCAGCAACCCCAAGCTCAATGCCAGGCTTGGAACGTATTCTTCCCTGTTGTCGAAACCCTTTCTTCACTTTCCAGTAAACGAGGAAATAAAAACTATGCACTGAACCTGTCATGTTTCTTAGTGCATCAAAAACACACAAAGACATTACCTGTCCGTCAAGACATCAGGCCTTGGCATGCCAAATAGTGCATGTGTTTTGTGATCTCAGTTGCTAGCCATATATATTTACTCCATCAGCTACTGTATTAAAAGCCTCGTGTTTGTGTATCTTCAGTAGGACATGAAACATAACTGGTATCAAAGAGGTTAAGCAGTTCATCCATCCTCCTTTTTGGACACGAAGACGAAAACCACTATGAAATAAAAAATCCAGGCTACAGAGAACATTCAGACCTGTATTAAATGAAAAACTATGTGTGGGTTTTCTGGTTTCTAAAGGAAAAACATACAACTTTTTCTAAGCATGTGTCTTATATCAGTCTGGTTTGTACAGCACTGAGCACATTGTGTTCCCTCATCCACCATTCTGACCAGGACGTTTCACAACAACCCCTCTCCCCCTCCCCCCGCCCATCCATTTTCAGTGGTTACAAAGAACTAAATTTCTGCTCTCAGCTCTCAATAAAAAAGAATGTCTGCTTTCAAACCTTGCCATTTTTTGAAGAAGGACAAGTATTTTATCTCAGCAGTTCTCACTGAGTACTGCATCATTCCAAAGGCCGTTGTTAATTACTTTAAGGCTGGGGTCAGAAACCTGTGGTTTGAAAGCCGCAGGTAGCTCTTCAGGAGCATGTGTTTTGCTCTTCAATACTCTGGCACCATCCCACAATTTTCAATAGCACTCAAGCACAATAGGAGGGTTTTTTTGGCAAGAAGAGGCATTAATGGCTATGTAGTCAACACAGCTCCAGAAGTTCTCTACCTGCTAAGACCCAAACTTTCGAAAGTCAATTTTAACAAGTAACGCCTCCCATTAACTTTGCTAAGACATTGATATGCACACAAAACAAACCACAAAGTAAATAATCATAGCATCATCTTGATAAAACAGCAACCAATACTTTCTAAAGAGTTATAATTCTGCGTGCCAGGCATTTTTTTTTGCTAAAAAAAAAGATAAAATACACCCCCCTCCCCCACCCCGAACCAGCAATACTAAATGTTGTCCTCCCTAATAGCATTCTAGACTGGTTTGCAGCAGAGACATTTTGATACAGACTCAGCCTTTGATCTCTTTCTGTTGTGTAATGAATAGTGCTTCCCCAAACAAAAACAAACTTGCCTAGGCACACACAGACAGAACAAGGTTTTCCTTTCCTCCTGTAACTTTCTGGAGGACACAAATGACTGAAAATTGGAGGAGAATGGAGGAACCAGAACAGGAGAGTGATACAGTTTGTAAAGGCTGCCTCCAACATTGGTACTGCTGTTCAGTTCATCCTTTTGATCAATTTGGTTGTCTCTGGAACATCTGCTCACAAGCTGACAAATGATGAATCCCATCTCAGAATGCATAAAGCAGAAAAACAGCAGTCTGATAAACAGCTAACAGAAGAAATATATGCACCTTTCATAACGAAGACAAATCTCTCATTCTCACTAAGTGCTTCCAACAGGAACACTAATTCTGCATTTATTTGCAGAGCATATGTACTGTGTCCAAAGCAGTGCATTAAAAAATATCTCCAGCAGCCAATTGGTTTGATTACATTACTCTTCCCCAGTGTTACAACAGCTCTGAAACAATAAAAATATTAAAAGAGCCTCTAAAAAAGAAAACTCTTTAGCAACATTTCATAGGGTTTAATTTTTTTCATTCTTGCTTTGGCGTGGGGGGGGAATATGGTATGGAATACTTTTCTCCAAGAAATACCTACAAAATATCAAGGTCACCCAACAAAGGCTTTCATGCACTTTCTCTTAAACACAGAAGTTATTTTAATTAATAACTCCAAGAATATATTGCAGGATTCTCTTTGGTTTAGATCTGGTCATGTGATTTTCCTGACAGCAGGGGTACTGGGTAAATTGTAATGCTCTTCCAAGCTAAAGAATGGTCTTTTTTAAAGCAAGGATGTTGATGAATTGTTATTTGCAGTGGCCTAAGCAAGCACAAAACACCAGATCTATTCCTCCTTTTGTACTCTCAGGAAAGATGTATGGAAAAATGAAGCAGGAAGAGTTGGAGACCAGCCTGAGCTGAAAAACGTAGCAGAGATAAGCAGGATTGTTTTAATCAAATTGTGAAGAAAAGCAACTCTTTGTATTATTCTCCTAATCTTGTCTTATGATTGCAAACATAGAGCATGGGAAATACTGCACTGCATTTCTCTGAAAACTGTTAATGTGATGAAAGTAATGCAAACAATCACCCCTCACACTCTGAGACACAAAAAAGACTCTTTTTACACAGGCAGTTTCACATAAACCCTGACTTACAAGTTATGACCCGTTTGTAAAGTCAAGAAAGATGCTGTGGTGTACACAGATTCATTAGTTTGCAAGTGCAAAGTAATATTTACCTCCCCTGGAGTAGCTGGATGACTTACATCCTACCATGTAGTGCCCACACCATGTATATTCCACACCTGGGTAACAGTTACTCACAGATTGTGGATCACAGAAAGCAATTATCAGATACGCAAGTTTTAATGAATTTAACAGGAATGTTTAATAAGATCCAATTAGCTGTTTCCCACAAGATGGATTGCACAGTCCATAAACATATGCATCCCCTAATTCTAACAGGGATTCAGACAGACAGGCTTAGGGATGGGTTCAACACACCATTAAGACAGACCTGGAAAACCCTGAGGAGTGGACCCATGTGAATCGCATGACACGTCTTGCAGCATGGGTCAAGGCAACCTCTGGTTTAAATACAGACTGGCAGAGGAAGCGATTGAGAGCAGCCCTGTGGAGAAGGATTTGGGGCTTCTGGTGGATTGAAAACTGAACATGAGCCAGCAATGTGCACTCGTAGCCCAGAGAGCCAAACACATTCTGGGCTGTTTCAAAAGATGTGTGGGCAGCAGGTCGAGGGAGGTGATTCTGCCCCTCCTCTCTACTCTGATGAGATTCCACCCAGAGCCCTCAGCACAGGAAAGTCATGGACCTGATGAAGAAGGTCCAAAGGAGGGCTACAAAAAAAATTCAGAAGGGCAAAGCCCCTCCCCTGTGAAAAAAAAGCTAAGAGACTTGGGGTTGTTCAGCCTGGAGTGTGGTAACAACATTGTGTGAACAATCTGTTCTGCACCTTTGTGGCTTTGCCTATATACCTTAGCATAAACAGAATGCCAGGGTGTGATCTAAGATGGCTACTGCCTCTAAGGTTAGGACAAAGGTGGATTTCAGCCAAGAAGAAGGCAGGACATCTGACCAGATAACAAACTTCTTACTCTGCCTAGAAACCTGTTGCATCCAATTAGAAGTGTATTAGTAATGCATGTTTATAGTTTGATCTATGACCTGTACCAATGAAATTGTATTGATTATGCACCGGGGTGTGAAGACTGTATAAAAGGGACAGTCTTTGTTCAATAAAGCGGACATTTTGCGGATCATATTGGTCGTATGCATCTGTTCCGAGCTCCTCCACCCAAACAGGAGAACAAAAGATTTCAGGGAAACCTTACTGCAACCTTTCAATACTTAAAGGGAGCTTATACGAAAGACCAGGAAAGACTTTTTAATAGGGCCTGTAGCAATAGAACAATAGTTTAAAACTAAAAAAGGCAGATTCAAACTAGACATAGGAAGAAATTATTTACAATAAGGGTAGTGAAACAGTGGCACAGGTTGTCCAGAGAGGCTGTAGATGCCACATTACTGGAAATGTCCAAGGTCACATTGGATGGGGCTCTGAGCAATCTGATCTAGCTGAAAATGTCCCTGCTCATTGCAGGGGGCTTAGACTAGATGATCTTTAGAGGTCCCTTGCAATTTAAACCATTCTATGATTCTGTGAGAGCAGAGAGGTCACCGCTCAGCAGTCTGGTGATGATCTGTAGCTACAGACAGTCTCTGAGAGGCCATGATCCGTCTTGACCCAGTGTCTCTGCTTCACAGAGGATAAAATCCTGGCAGCACCGGTTTGTTGATGCTGCATGGGCAAGTTTCTGCTGTGCTTAGAAATGCCTTCTGCAATGTGGTCTCTCAAGCACATGCACCCAGCATGGAGGAGCTGATGCAAATTTTGTGTCACCAGTATCAAGAACTGTACTCTCTTTTTGTGTCTTCACTGAAGTAATAGTTACTATATTGTAATGGCAAGAGCCTTAAATTTCTTGAGACATGGGACTATGTCATGGAACTTTGTAAATTTCAAACTTCTCAACTGCTGTAGCAGTTCAAAAGTGATACAGAGAGGTGTTTTGAAGCCACACAAAATCACATAAATTCCTCAAGCACAGTGACAAAACATGTAAGCTCTGCTATCAGATGACATGTCTTAGCAACCATCAGAAATAAGTTGGTGGTCTTTATCCATGCAGAGAGGTACCAATTCACAGCAGCTACCATTACTTTTTAAATAGTCCTAAGTATTGCTCATAGTCTTCTGCAAAGAAGTCAAGACTTGAATAAACTTATCTGCCACATCCATCATTCAAGTAAGTGCTTTAAAAGTCAGAAAAGAAAGCTGTTCAGTGAGCTGAACCTTTTGTGTCAGTATTTGGGATAAATGTAATCGATGAATAAAAAGTAGAATTCAGGAATGTCTCTTGCAGCTCCATCTAAACCCATCAGCACACTTCAGAGGGACTTCTAGAAACATGTCAAACTTGGCTGTACACACAATATGCACAGGCACGCAAATAGTAAAACAGTTTTTCCCATTGTGACAGAAGTCACATCTGCAAGTGCGGCATACAAGATTATATAATTGAGTTCTAAAATCCTAACAGAAGTGGGGGTTTAGATGGCAGAGCAGTTAGATGCATTTAAAAAGAGTTTAGCACACAAGGAAACCGTGAAATTCTCTCGCAATCTGCCGGTGAATTTTAGCATTGATTAGTGCCAACCACATAGTTCAGTGCTCTTCCATAGCAACTTGAACATGACTTATTGAAGTTAATTCAAAGTTATTAAAACAGATGTGTGTAGTGCTGCACAGTTACAGAGTTCTCTGAAATTACAATTACAACTGAAATTTCCATCACACAGATGATGCTATGCTGAGATGGCTTTGTTAATTTCCTTTTCTTCCCACCCCAATGTCCTGTCTATTCTTAGTCCTCAAATAAAATGTTTTCAAGGTTGTTTTGGTTTTTTGCTTTCATGAGGTTAAGGTGTATTTTCCTAAGACAATTCTTGCACACTAATAAATTTCTCAAAAGTCGAAAGATTACTGTGAATGGAAAATAGACATTCTACAGAATAGCTCAATAATAAAATATTTCAGGATTCCTGGAAGATCTTAACCTGTTTATATTTATTTTCTAAAACAGAGAACCTCAAGGTTTTGTTTAATTGGTTGTTGTTTGGGGTTTTTTTAAGACAGATTTAAGGAAAGACTATTCTCAGTGAACAACAGGACAGAGATATTACCTGTTTAAGCTGTGCTTAAAACAAAAACAGAAAGCAAAACAGACATTATTTTGCCTTTCTCCTACTTCATTACATTTGTTACCACATTTCACTATGGTGGGATTCTGTTCCTGTGATCACTGTGCCACAAAGGCACCTCAAGTCATTACTCACTCTGTTAATCACTAATATGAATAGGGAAGAGGGGCCAGAACCTTTTCACATTACAGTCCCACATTGTTCGGGGGGGAAAATAAATAACCCAAGTGTTGAAAGAGGATGAATTATAAAATGCCTTCCTTATAAACTTAACTTAAAGGTAAAGCTGTCACTTGTTTCTAAACCTTAGCTACCCTTGAAGACTACATTATCCATAATCCATTGTACTTCCACAACACTTGCTCCTAATTATTTCCATCATTTTCCAAAGCCTGTAGATATAAGAAAGTACTTAAATACAATTCTAAATGTCATATTTAAGCACTGTGGTTTCCCCAGGTTTAGCATCATTACTCATGCAAGTCCAAGGTGTAAAATTTGATCATAAGAAGCCAATTCAGTTAGGAGTACTGAGTGTATTTATTTTCTACATGCTGCAGCAATGCAAAGAACATTTGCCATCCAAATAAACAAATTAAAGCAAAATGCTGTAATGGTAAAAGCACTGAGGTAAAAATACTTGCATGTCCATAGATATACATATAGACAGTTCTTGCCTGCTTTGCAGACCAGTAGTTCTGTTTTCATCTCTTCCACTGGGCAACGTAAAATCCATTGTGCAGTTCAACATCCCTGTTTCAGTGACAGAATTTTTACAGGTGTCCAGGAGGCAAAAAACTGGCATTTCTTTCACATTTAAGGAAACTAATACGCTGCATCAATTTAGTTCTGGGAGGATTGAAAATAGATCCGTATGTTCTTGAAGGACAAGACTAAGACCCATTTGAACTACCTTTCAGAACACACCAAACTAATCTAAAACTCCAGCTTAAACCATACTGTTCACACATGCAGAGCCGTAAGTTCCTGGCAGACAATACTGCCTTTCCTTTTCAGTACAACTCACAGGAACCCTTATTGTTACCAGCAATGTTTTCCTCTTTTTATTGTGTAGCCAGAAGTTGCTCCTTCAGTACAAATTAATAACAAACTCGGGATAGGAAGGTCCTTAGGAGACCATTACAGGATTTCGACACCATTTATGTCGTCACCATGTGGCATCTCCTTTACAAAAGGGAAGGGCAGCAGGCTGTGCCATTGTGCTTGCAAGACTGCAATGCTGGAGATTTTGTTTGTGTATCCAGATAGAGGAAACACTTGCCTTTACTGGCTTTAAAAAGACTGGTGTTTGATTTAATAAATTCCCTGCCAAGAAAGCAGACTCCATTCTCAAAGGTTTAACACTAGTACTCACCAGGTGACTGGGTGTCCCAGAGCATTGCTAGCAAGCTACAAAGACTTTTAACATCTGTGGATTTCCCCAGTTTGAAACCAGTCCAATTCAGCTGTTTCTATACTTAGCAGTCTCTGTAAATACATGAGAGATGAGTTTGGCAAGCCTCTGTTCCAGCTCTGCATTACAAACTCATCGGAGCATCCTATAAATCCAGAGGTTAAAAACACACCTATGGGGAAATGCACATTTTAAATTAAAGTTAATAAACCTGTCTTCCTTGTCTCTATAAAACAAACTGCAGCTTGCTTAAGCTATGCACACCCAAACCTTTGCCTATTCAAGCAGTCCTGCAGACTTATTCAGTGAAAACATTCATATGGGTTCAGTCATATATGTGCTTAGACATTTGCATGATTAGTGTAAAATGACTAAATGTGAAGCAGACTGTCAAAATAATAATTTAAAGCTCAAGTACATAAGTGCTGCATGCAACTGTGTATAAAGTTATTCTTTGTGATCTCAAAGAAAATTGATTTAATAAATATTACAGCAATAATAACAATAGTAACTAATATAGTACTATGTAACTTTAGAACATTACAGTGACAACAAACCACACTGATCAGAGGCAGCACCTATGTGCAGCAGGTATTTGTTCCTAAGTCCTGTTAATGGGTGGGTTGTGGTCTCACTTTTTTATGAGGAGATTATGGCCCATAAACATGTATTCAAATTATTCACAGATGCTACCCTTTTGTCCTGCCCTCATGAATCTTGAAAACAAATAATTAATAAATAATGTATTCATTACATTTGCAGTGTTGTATTCCCTCAGATCCATCTAAAGAAAGCAGCAAAACTCTGAACCAAATATGAGTGCTGTTTTTACTTCCATTAATGTTTATTTTAAAGTGTTACATCCTTAGTAATACTTTTTGACCCAAGGATGATTCATCCCCCCCACCAAAACACGTAAAAATCAAGGTAGATTTTAGCAATGAAAAATGACAATACTCCGCATGTACTCAAATATCATTTCAGTGATGCACTATTTTAACACTGCTCTCTGTGCCACATCTGTTATGAGACATGGCTCCTGATTGTCTGTCCTACCAGTCAGGCTATTATCAGGATACAAAATATGTGTGCTCCCTCTGTTGGCTGCCTTACTCTTTAGTAGGAAAAAAAATCACGTAAAAGGAAAAAATCTTACTGGGAGGGAACACTATGTAAAGGTTTTGGCTAGGATATGAAAAATTATTTCTTATGCAACAGAGAATGAATTTAGAAAGAGAGCAAACACATAAGCAATTAAATGTCTGAACTCCACCTGAAACTTGACCAGGCCTTAAATTTTGCAAGCATAAATATCCGCTCTCAGAGTTTTCTGTTTGTAATGAATCAGTGACACCTATTAATAAAACCATCAGCCTCGGGCCTGCAAAAAGTATTTAGGTGTCAAAGTACTGGTATATCAAAGCACAAAAAACTGTATCGAAAACTGCAGCTGCTTGCAAATACCAAAGCTAAGCCACAAAAGCAGATTTGGAAAAATACCAGACTATATATGCATATTCATAATATGTCATACCAAATTTCAGATGTGGATGGTAAGAAATATCCCTTTAAAAGGTTTCAAAAGAATTTCTTCTTAGTAGAAGAGAATGCCAATAGCTATTTCGTTCAGCAACACAAATCAAGCATTATATTGGCTGAGTAATTACAAAGTCTCAAAGTGGTGATACTGGTCGTAATATTGCCTCCACTTTCTAGACAGTTAATTAACTTGTATGATGTCAACAGTTCAGACCTCCTTACTCCGGAACACCATCAAAAAAACAATTGTGTCACAAGCACACCAGAAATGCAGGCGCATCTCCTGCCAAGAGCCTTCGCCCAGGAGCCTCTGAACCCAAGAGAGCTCCGAGGCAGGGGAAAAATAATAAAACAGGGAAAGACTGTAATGTAAACAGGGCTCTCCTGCAAGGCCACAAGCTGTTAAACAAAAACATATTAGGTAACGACAAGGCTTAGCAAGCCAGTGACTTATTAGTCAACACAGGGGTGTGGGGCTGGCTGGAATTCCCAAATCAGACTGTCTGCCAGACATCAATTCCATTACCCTCGTCTGATAAAACCCGCAAAACCTTCAGAGAGCTGTCCTCCCCCATCATCCAGCAGGACATCCAGCAAGCAGATGTGTGGGTCCCGGGAGCAGGGGTCTTTTTTCGCTTAGCTTTCTAGCTGGTTTTATCATGACTTACTTCTTTGTCTCTCCCACCCACAACAAACTGAACTTCAGCCTGCAGAGCTGCAGTGGGTTACCAGTTGACATCCTTGACAGAAAAACAAAGGTGCTGCTTGGAGCATTATTGTGACATTGTATTTAAAGTATGTATCAACAGCTCTGAGACTTTCTGCCTTACATTATCAGGCTCAGTCATCATAACATATTGTGACTAAAGTATACAGTACTGTATAAAAAATGTAAGGAAACCAAGCTATAGCTTTTTCCTGCTGAGGAACTGGAGTGTACAGAACATTGCTGAGGAGTGGATATGAAACATGAACATGTACAGATATTACGCATTTTTCTCTTGACAGCTAAGAAGTGAAGATACCTTGGTCTTTATATTGCAGACAAAGAGTTACTAGATGCCAGCTAAGACTGGCTAGAAAAGCTTGTCCTCTCTACAAATTCTCTCATTTTTTCTTTTAGGAAAGAAAGGGGAAAAAAGCACCATATTCTGTTTCATACTGATTATTCCCATATGAATATTCCTCTGCCTCCAGCAGGACTCAGAAAATAATAGCTGCATCATTTTTGCCCTATGGGCCCCAAGCTTGGATTGCTAGGGTAAAATCTCATATCCACTCATCGCTTTACATACCAAAAGCGATGAGAGTCCTCCAAAGCAAAATTTTCAGTACACATTACTCTAGCAGAGGACATAACTCAAGAGCAATAGAAAATATCTCTGTAACTTCTCTTAAAAAGTGTTCTGCCTGTGGCACTGAGCAACCTCACAGGAATCTGGGCTGAGGGCATGGAGTGGACGAGTCTCACTTGAAAAGATTTTGAAGAACGGTGGCAGAAGACTAGAAAAACCCTAAACCCCAAAACTCCGGGACTAGGATAACAAATAGGTTGTCATTGCCCCTTATTTCTACTTTCTCCTCAGCTCTGAGTTTCACATTTGCATGTCTCCTGAAGAAACACAAGCACAGCATTGATATTAATACTGAGCACCTTAGACAGCAAATACAGAAAGTAAACACAGCCATCTAGCCATCCACCCATGCTATATCCCCTACTGAGTAGTTTCTAGGTACAAAGATAAGAAGAGATCTCAGTTTGTCAAATAAGACAGGAGTCCATCAAGTATGCAGAAAAATCACATACAAATAACATGTATGATAGTCATTTGAATCTGGGAAGCCATGATATTAGCCAGTGAATAACTCCTTCCCCCCAACAATTCCTTTATTTTATTAAAACAACCAGTGCTTAAAGTATACTTAAAAAGAAAGGTAGAAATATGGGCCCAGTGGCCACCTGTACTTTTCAGAAAAGACATATACAGTGAATTGTTCAACTCCTTAGTCCAAAACCTAGCAATAATCTGTGGTGCTGCTGATCCATCTGTGAACAAATAGAGTAACTGTCTCTCAAGGATTTCATCAGCATGTACATTGAGTTAAATAACATAAAGAGCAGAAAGAATATTTTCTCTTAAAGCAGGGGACATAAATTATTAAAGATTTTTAAAACAACTCTTTGTCTCACTGAAGAGAGAGGCTTCCCTAGTGATCCCTGCAGTATGAAGAGTGGAATTACTGAGAGAGAATGTCCGTCACATTTTAACTCAAACATAAACAGCAAAGATAGTTGCTGATACATCTGGAAAGCCCATTATCCTTTAGAAAAGAACTTATTTAGATTTGGAACTTCAAAACAGAAAAACCCAGAATGCTTTAAACTGAAATGCATATATATGTAGCTTACCTCAACACAGATTTTGAAATAGACAAGGTAAGTAGACTAGCTTTTGATATAATGTGTTCAGATTGGTTCTAGTCACTAGCCAATTATAATGAAGTATGTTTAATAAAAATCTTAAAGTTGTTATATAACATCTACTTTAAATTCCACAAATACCTACCCCAAGGTTTAAGTTCCCTGCACTTAACTTTTTTTTTTAAATTATTTTTCTTACATTATGAAACAAATGACAGTACAAATTTATCTATTCGTAAGAAAATTATCATGTCATAAGAAATACTTGCATAATGGGCAACAGGAGAGAATCAGGTAGTCAGGTCACATACTGTATAAAGTGCCTATAAAACTGGCCTGCTTTAACACAGGAGCATGGAGAAGTCTTACTTCTAAACAGCATTCCACTGACTTTGAGAGCATACCTGTGAATATCTGTACTATCTTAGAATCTACAAGAGGCAAACATACTTTTGTAAAGAGTAGAATAATTGACAGTTAACAAAAATATAACCCTACAAGTCACTGTAACAGGGCATTTCAGTTTAAACTACCATAATAATACAGACACAGAAACATATAATAAATCATCCCTCATGATATAAAAAATTTGTCCTCTGATAGCTGTCAAGTGACTCCATATCTGATACATTTTTCCCAAACATAATTAAAAAACATAAAAGCAAACAAAAAAACAAACAAAACAAAGCACCAACCAGCAACAACAGAGAAGGGTTAAACAAACCTTTCAGAGTAAGTGAACCAAATTCTTTTGTTTAAACAAAGGGACTTTGAAATAATAAACATTCTTCTTTTCCTTCATTTGAGACCATGCTGGACTATTTCAATAGCTATTTATACCTTTAATACAGAGAACACAACTTATGAAATATGTTCACAAACCCTTTGAAACGCCAGAGGTCCACAGTGATGCAAACAGATGTTTCTGCTGACACAAAGAAAGAGTTAATGAGAAGGGAGATGATGGGGGAAGAGCATATAGCCTTTTGCAGTTAGAGCACCACTTTGCAGTGCATATTTTACTACAAAACTACTTTACTACATAGTCTGCCACACTACACCAAATTCTTAATAAAATACTGCATGAACAATTTAGCAAGTGACAATCTTCTAGATTCCTTTTTTTTCACAGGTAGCCTGTAAGTCCAGACATTGGATACTTCTCTGACCTGTCAACAACGTTTCTGACCTGTCAAAAGACTCCTTCAGCTCATGGCAGATGGAATTGGTATCGGTTTCCAGATTTATTAGTCTATTTAGGGAAAAGTTCATCAGTGATCAAGATTAGTATTTTGTGCCTTTAGAGCATCATCAGGGTTTCCATACGGGTTTCTGAATACTATGGTTTCTCAGCAAGTGATACAGAGACTAGTAAGAGCTTGTGATAATATGCATGGTTCAAAGTGATACAGGAATAAAAAACAAGCATAGCTGTCAACAGCCTTAAAGATGAGTGCAGTGAAAAACATGTTCGGGTGACAGGAGTATCTAACAGTGGGTGTTATCAGACTCTAACTCCAGTTCAGTCAGTGACAAGATCAGCCTTTCCCCAGTTCAACTCATACATTTCTCCTTAAAATTACACCAGATTTGAAGTTGGTGTAAAAATTCTGTACCTACAAAGGTGGTGGTTCAGGGCTGGTGTAGTTTCAGATATCTGTGTCTTTCAGTTAGTTCTGGAGTAACTAAAGGCATGCTTTTCTAGCATTTTCAGCATCTCAGACAACAGCACTGCTCACTTTGTCATACAGGAGTTTCCACAAGTTAATTTCAGACAGAGATGAAAAAAGGATACACAGAAAAATTTCTAAAGAGCATCTGTGAGTAAGGAACCACCAAGTCTCTCCCATTCTTTTGTCAATATCCTCTTTTTTTACAACTTCCTAAAGGGCGCTTCTTGAATATCAAATTAAGAATATGATAGGCACAGCAAGTAATGTGAGACACCCATTTGTTTAACAGGGCTAACCCCAAGCCACTAGTGCTTGCACAAGCTGTTAAGCTCTGTCATTATACCAGAGCTTTCCAGAGGCCAAGTGCAGAAGGGTCATCTCTCTGAGAAACTGTATACCCTTTACTTGGTGTTTTACTCTCTGAGGTTAGCTGTAACGTGACCCTCAGAGTGACTTGAGGCTCGAGGTTGGAAAAGTACAGATGCTGCAGCAGATCTGAAGGGCAGCCGTGAGAGCAGTTCCAAGGCAAAGCTATGAAGAAAGTCCATGATGCTGCAGGGCAGACGTGTTCCCCCCTCAGTCCCCATTTTCTGCCGCAGGGTCTGTGTGCTTTCTATGCACAGGAAAGGGAAGAAGGACCCAGAACTTGGGCTGCACACTAGAAATGACTTTCAGTTTAGGTAGGATGTTCTGGTGATCAGGGAAAAAAAAACCAAAAAACAAACAACAACAACAACAAAACTAGAAAAAAAGGTATGCGCATTTGATGCTTTGTATTTATTATAATCTTTATGCAAATGTCATGGTATCTTTAATTTTCTTTGCTAATACAATTTCTGGCCTTCCACAGTGAAGTTTATGTTTGTCAGAAGTACAATTTTTCCATTGGGAAGGTTTTTTAGCATCTAAGGGCAAATGTTTAAACAAAAGATTAGGGAAAAAAACATTAAATTGCAGGTTTTTGATGAGGTAAACACCATGCTTTTAACACCATGCCATTTAAAATATTGTCCTTTAGCTACTGTTTCAGCTTTTTTTCAGCCTTGATACCATAAACTATAAATACAATAATTACATGTATGTTGTCACTGTCTGGTATGTGTCTGCTTTGATGCATGCACCTAAATAGAAACTGCTTCTGTTTCAAAGAATTTGTACTCCAGGAATCTCAAGAAATAAAGGGGCTAAAAAGTTCTCCATTGATCATCCCTTTATGTCCAACAGACTTGAGGAGAAGGGAGGAAAAGGACATCAATACCCTTCTCTTCAGGCTCAGAATTACAGGCATGCCCCAAAGAAATATAATAATTATTCTTGCCTGTATTCCTGACTTGGATGTTGGGTGTTTTCTCCTAAATTAGAAGAAAAGAATGTTTCAAAATCACGTCAGTTTTCAGATAGGAAACAAAAAAGAGAAAAAGAAAGACAAAAACAGAATGCGTAATGTTGGCCATTCATGGACGCCTTTTAAGAAATCTTATGCACAAATAGGTATGGAGAAAAAAGGTTAATTATAAATGACACTGTACAATTCCTATCTAAGAATCCTGAGGTTTGCAAAAGGAAAGGTTACCCCAAAGTCTAATAAAACATTATGCCTGAATGTCCCTTTCTCACACACGAAAGGGTAGTGCTATTGTTCCCCAGCAAGGCAGACAGCTGGCACTGCGCTTTGAGCGCCAGCCCTGCTGTAGCCAGCAACTCATTTACGACCCCAGCATCAGTCAGTCAAAGCAGATCATTTAGCAGAAAACCTCCCAGGCTGGTAGTCTTCCCATCCCTCACTCCCCCCACATGGTAGCAGACAGGTCTGATCAGGCTGCACAATTCCCTGGCCTTCAAAAGCCCAACATTTTTCATGTTCATTTGAGAGGTTCTTTCCCCCTGATTCAAAGCTGCTTTCAGTAACGTGTTAGTGGGTGAGAGCTTTCTATTCTCACGCTAGATGTGATTAATTTGTGGCATTCACGTGGCTAGTTCTGCACAGACAATGGGAATGGACTGGCTCACACCCTATCTACAAGCAATTTATGCCACAGAAGTTCAGACTTAAAGAAAAAAAGCTTTGACAGTAGCAAGTTTCCTACTTGTTATGGATGGCACTGAGTGAAACACAATCAAGTATTTCTGAAACAAGAAGATAACTATTAGCAATAGAGTTATTATTATTAAAATAATTATTATTAAAACAGACCTGACAAAGACAGAAGAGCATTTTTTCATTGTGAGACAGATAACAACAAAACACATCAAAAAAGCAAAACCTGATTCTTGTATTTTGTTTAGTTCATCCAGCAAATATTATGCACTAAGAAAGCAGAGACATGAAACCTGAATAGAAATATCTGTTTTAACCCAGATACTCAGATCTCCTTCTTCCGTTTACAATTACAGATGCAGAAGTGCAAAGTTAATAAATAGCAAGAGGAATATTTGCTGAATTATCTTCTCTCAGTATATTACTCTGGCTAAAGCCCTCAATGGCAGTCCTATCGAATTCTGTAATCAATCTTAGAGCTTACCTTTGATGGACTAAATAGTAAGAACTCACAAGCATCTGCAATTCATCTCTGTCAAAGAATACTTTCTTTACTCCAGTTTACCTTCTGTACAGACAAGTGCGGAATATTGCCTCTTAGCCCTCCCAAATAAGTTCCCTTATACCACACATCAGAAAGACAGTACTGAGTCAAATTTATACATAGGTACATAGATATACAGATATGAGAATGCACTGGACTGAGATTTTATCTCCTATATATACAAAAAAACACCTCGAGTGCATTATCAGATGCATAAAGTAAACATGCACAGATCCTAACCTGCACCAAAAAAGCAGCCCTCAGTGTTATTCACAAAAAAGCCTTTTGCAATTCTTCTGCATACCTAACATAAAGCTGAGGACACAGCAGTCTTAAAGCATACTGCCTATCATTATAAGAAGTATTTCATTGTTTGCTGCCTCTTTGGTAGGGTTTAAAAGAAAATTGACAGGTACAAAACAGGAAGGTGAAAAATAGGCAAAGTGTAATGGATGTTTACTTAACCATACACTAGCACATGTTTAAAAGTAACTGGACAAAACTGCAAAGAAGGAGCCAGTGTAGTGAGTTGGTATTCCGAAATGCAATGTCAGTATATGGAAGGTCCTCTTAATTTCTATCAATTAACCCAGTACCTTAAAGTCAGCAATTACATATGGAAGCATGCCCTCCACTGGCCTTGAATTTGTTTCATAGCCAATGTGTATAATTAGTCCTGATTAATATACACATTGCATAACAATAGTATCATCAAACCCAAATGATCTACACTGCTGCTGCCACAGGAAGCCTTAGTGTTCTGATTGGTGCCTTTATCAAAGCACTCTGCTCAAATGAGATTGAGGGCTGATTTGGCACCCACACTGCCTGATTTATTAAGAGAGAAAAAGCGCTGCCTTCCACGTAATCATCTTAATCCCTTGCATCAACTAATTAAAACACAAGGAAAGGTTTTACTTACGTGTGATCAATTACAAGAAGTTCCTGGTTGATGTCCAAATGGATTCATGACATTAATTTGTGAACAATACAACCTTGTGTATTAGGGAATTTTGGCATGTGACTTTACATACAGTAACCCATTTTCATTAACTGTGAGCACATTAAAAAGCAATAGGTGTGAACTTTACCTAGAGTTAATAGTATTCACAACACTGTTTCCAAAGGGAAACAACTAAAACTTAAAATAAATTTTCAAGGATGTACATATCCTTGAAAACTGAAAATAAAACCAAAACCCCCACTGTAAGAGTAACTAATTGTCTGCAGCATGCAATTTCAACTACTCTGGCAGTATGTCGGCAAGTTTTCAAGTCTGGAGGCAATAGAGTTCTTAATCATGAAGCCAACTCCTGAAAGATGACTTTCAGTTCTGGGTTTACCTGACCAATAGAGTGTATAATTGGCACCATGTTCTCTAAGGCTGCCTTCCTCGTGGAGACAAACTTCACTGAGAGCAGCAATGTCGATGTTAAGTCGTGACAGTTCGTGGGCGTGCCAATACCACCAAAGGACACTTTCCGCTGTGCCTTTTGCAAACCGGACTTGTCTGTCTCGCATTGGCCTTTTTAGCCACCAACGTGCTTGTACCAAGCATGGGTAGAGTCCTTCCCTAATCTTCGTTCACGAAGCCTAGCCATGACAATGATGGCAGTATGTACATCTGACTAAAGTTACTGTCTTGGATTAGATTTGTCTGTAAGTGAAACTGAGTAACAGCAGAACTGGTAGCAGCTGTTATTGGAGATCATTCCCAGTTAAAGTAGCCTGTGCAAAAAGTTTCGTCGAGAGCTGTGCAACCTGCTGTGTGGCTTCTGTTCTTCTGGTTTGCCTCAGTCAGAATTGGAAGTGCTCCAGCACCAGGGATGCACATAATCTGACGTGGGGGATAACGCATGGAAACCCACTGGGTTGGTCATTCAAGCCAAGGCACTCACTGATAAACCAACACATTGTGGTTACAAGCTTGAAGCGCACAATCAGTGAACTTTCCACTGTGCAGATGGCTTGTTGTCTGGGCACAGCATAACCTAAAGCCAGTAAAAGGGATCTCTGATTTGTCTTATTTTATTTTACCTTATTTTATTTTTTGTTTATTTTATGTTCATGTTTTGGAGGAGATGATGCTAACCTATGCCACCTGCATTATGAATTGCAATGGGAGAAATCTAGATCTGCCAATTAAAAAGTAATAGCAAATAAATCTATATCAACTTTTTCTCTTTGAATAAAACTGTACACAATGTATAATCCATGTTCTTATTCAGACTACAAGAAAAAATGCAGTGGGATTTTCCTGCTAGAATTTCTAGCGTGTGTCAAATGCAAGGGTAGTCAATGATTCTTATACTGACAAGGGAGTGTTCATGCACCCTAGTGTGTGGAGGAATACACAGCAGAGGTGCAAGCTCCCTTTACTCCAGAGAAATGAAAGGGTTGACATATTTTAGCAACTAAATAACGTAACTTAGGAATATTACTGTCTGAAAAGTAATGGTTGTTCCCTAAAGATATTATTTATTATTCATACACAGCAATTTCCCTACAGCCCAGCAAAATCTCTGTGAGAGCAGTAAGATAGAGAACCTACCTGTGGAGATGCATTTTGAACAGACATAGAGTACTAAATATTTTAAAGAAAGTACAATTTCCTGGCTTCATTCTGGAGCATAACAGTGTCTTTAGGGAGGGAGGGGAGGAGTGGAGGGAGAAGGTGTGGCAAATATGGAGGAAAAATCTGGAATTGCTTCAGTGCAGATCAATTTAGTAAAAGCAAAGAAATTTAAACTGATTGTGTGAACTCCTCTTCTCTCTGCTGATCTGGTACCCTTCCCACATCTGTCTTTAATTGTCCAGGGCACCTCCTGCTGTCTTCTTCAACATTGGCACTCCACTTGCCAAAGAAATCCTTAACCTGATCAGCTGTATCCTGACCAACTGTGCCACTACAAGATCTTACCAAGAGATAAAAGAAAATGGCTTGGTGAAATAACAAACCCTAAGCCACGATATTTTTCCAGTCCTAGCTCCCTTCAAAGTCAGGGCAACCCCAGCTGGCAGCAGTAAGTGGCTGCAGTCCCGTGGGGCAGCAGAGCCATAGCATTCAGAGAAACACGTTTCCACAACTGAAAACTAGGAAGACAAGCAAATGGCGAAGTTTTATGAGGCACAGTCATAAAATAATTTTACATCCTGCTAAGGCAACACTAGAGCACACTACCTGGAGTTACTGTAATACAAACTAAGAGTTCTGAATGTAACTTTTACCTCTTACTGCCCCTTCCATCACACTCCTATTCTTCATCCCACCTTCACATTTAATTCAATCCTCCCTTTTCACATTATTTTGTAACTGGGAGTTTGACAAAGATATCTTGTAGCAACAGTTTCCTGCAGCACCAGAGTAGGGCCCCTTTTATCAATGCCTCTGTAGTACCTCAGGGTTTTGACAGAAAACCCTATGTAACATAGGCAGTGAGCTAGTCCGCCAGCACATTCCCACCATCATCAATTGGAAACGCTTACTTAAGAAAATCTACCAATATGTTCCACTTGGCTCTGCCCACTCTGATGGCAATGCCACTCCTGGAAACAAGCATCAGGCAACTTACTCTGAGAGCTGCCACTGCCAGCTCTGATAGTCTCCCCTCTTTTAACTATCCTACTTCAAATGTGCCAAAAGTAGAGGAGGGGAGGAGGGGAGAAGAAGCCTCCTGTCTGTTACCTGTGTGAGAACATGTCCCAGGGTAAGGATGGGCTGGTTGCCCTGGGGACCAATGCCCTATTAGAGTTCCCAACTCTCTCACCCAAATATCTCAAAGAAAAAGTGGGATCTACAAGTGAGCAGAGTCATAATGGCTAAAACAAACCAGAAATCGTAACAACGTTTAGTCTGCTGGCCTTGTTTTATTGTTCTGCTTTAGATAAGGTACTAATCATGTAGGAAGGGGGAAAGAGAACACAATACTACTGAAAGCAAGTATGCTGTTCTCTTGCAAACACATCTTACCTTCTGGCACAATATTCTGGGTACAAAGTGCCTGGTAATAAAACATTATGGTTTCCTTCTATTGGCCATTATTCTCAGCATGCAGCATTGAAGTCTGCTTTCTGTAAAAACAAGTCTTCTAGGGTTTCACTGATGCAATGTTTTTGACTATC
The DNA here is from genome assembly GCA_013399855.1 of Oxyruncus cristatus. Classification (NCBI taxonomy): domain Eukaryota; kingdom Metazoa; phylum Chordata; class Aves; order Passeriformes; family Cotingidae; genus Oxyruncus; species Oxyruncus cristatus. The sequence goes on along the minus strand of VXAY01005790.1, from coordinate 379,996 downwards.
AAAAGGTTTAAAACAGTGTTCATGGTTTCTTTCTTTTTTTTTTTTTTTTTTAATGGGAGAAAAGCTGTGAAAAATTTCAGAAAAAAAAAATCAATACATATCAACTTTGGTAGCAGCAGCTGTTGGCAAGTGTTCCTTCTTTGAATAAAGCTGTCAATACAGCTAAGAGCTTAAGGGCCAATTTTGAGACAGTTACCTTCCTGAACTAAAAATTAATGATTATAAACATTCTTTGTTTCTGTCCCATCCCGACACTCTTGTGTTCTCCTGTGGCAATTGGCAGAGTCAAACTGTCACTGTTACATGTATGTTGTGAGCATAAAGAAGGGGAGTGTGATGCAATGGCAACCCTACTCCCCCCAGCCTGCCTCCTTATGAAACAAACAAACAAACAAAAGCCACAACAAATACCATGCTAAATCCTTCGGAGGAGGGGAAAAAAACCCCTTAATTTGACTGATTGTGCTTAAGGCTGTGGAGGAGTCATCCACACATAACTACCACACTGAATCCTGGCATGCATCCAGAAATTTGAAGCGCTAGAATTATATATGGTGGCATGTGTCAGGCCATTTCACTGCACCTAACAGTTGTCTTTAGCTTAATTTCAAGCTAATTAGCTGCAAAAGTCACTTTAGAAAATTCTCCCCTTCATGGGGATTTCACATTAAGGGCTCTAAAAAACAGCATCCCCTGCTACAGAACTGAGGAACCTGGAAAGACTAAGAAATTCTGCACTAAATTGAGATGATCAATGGTTATCACAAATCAGTCAACACTATCAAGTACTAACAGGACAACACCAAAATTTATTAAAAAAAAAAAAAAAGAAAGAAAGAAAGAAAGAAATCAATAATTTAGTCTGGCCAATGACAAACCTCATGGGTTTAACTTGATATGCCATTAATATGAAAAGAATTTGACAGTTTACATAAGGGATGTGACCTAGTGCCAACAACCTCTGGCTTCTACATTTTCCAGATGGCAAGAGATTAGGCTAAAGTCTTTATTCTCCTAAGAAGATTTTTTTCCTCCATGGAAAAACTATAAAGGACAATTCTGTTCCAAACTTCAAGTCTCCTTCACAAACGTCTACTCAATTCCAGGCCTTAACTAACGTCTATTAAAAGAAGTCTTTGGGTCTGAAGCTGTGAAGAAGGATAAAAAAAGAATTAAGAAAAAAAGGCTAAGGCAAACCTAAGTTTAATGCTTGCCTTTAAAAGATATATTGACAAAAGCAGTGGGGGAGAGTTTAGACTATCATTAACTTAAAGGAAAAGGTTGGCAAGTTTCAATTGTGGATGTGAATACCTACTTGAGTTTGATCTTGATGGACTTAAGATGGGGGAAAAAGTTAAGCCTACTTGCATATTAAAAAATGCAGTTTTGTTAAATTCAGTATGCACCGTTTTTCTCACTTTGATTTATACCATCATTGACAAAGACTTTGAAGGACATCCCTGTTTAATATGGTAAAGAGCCATAGCACAGGGTATTGTCTCTGCTTTGCAAGTGTTAATATGAAAAATCATCCCTTGACAAAGCATGACACTATTTTCCATTAATCCCTGAAATACAGCAAAGAGGGAAACTGGAGTCTTTCATTGCTACTCAACCAGGGGAAGACATGGATGATTAATCAAAGTGGTCCATAAGGTGAAAATATATTCTGTGAAAAGTAACTTTTGCAGACAGAAATTCATAACCGATCAATCAGACTAAACATTAAAAAAAATAATCAAAACATATTCCTCAGTGCCCGAGGTATCAAAAAAGTCATCTCTGAGAGTTGTTCACTTCTCCTTTCAACCATCACAAAGTATTACCTCATTTTTTGCTTTACTGGCATCACCATAGTAACCCTTCTCCTGCAAGAAATATTCCCCAAAGGCCACCACCCCTCCAGCAATGCCTTCAACACCTCATATCCTGTGCCTTATAAATTGACTTGTCCCTGAAGACTCACAGTAAATTCAAGTACTGAACACACACCAAACCTCAGCCATTAAAGGATCATCTCAAAATGTAAGCTTAACAAGTGTTCTACACAAACCAGACTTTGACGTGATCATCATTTTGGCTCACTCCAAGATGTGGAGAAAAAGAACAACTATTACCAAGACACTGTTTCCTTAACTAACCCCTACTTACACTCCCCCCCATTAGTAAGTCATTTTACACATGATCATCTTTAATTTCCAACTATATAAACTGGTAAATATAAATTTATAATACTTTCCACATTACAATTGTGTCACTCAGACTCACAGGCCAGAACAGTCTGACAATCATATAACTTTAGAATGTCTTTTAAGGAAGTGAGCTAAGAGGATTACATCATAGCACCAGGTTTTCCTCAGCAGTCCAGAAAAAATATAATAAAATTTGGATATTATACCAAGTGACCAATTTAAGGCTTCCTGTGGAAGAAGTAAATGCTACAGTTTCATTTGTAAAATATTTTGGGGAATGATCAGATACTAGAATTAGTATTGGGGCTCAGGGATGTAAAATATTTGCCATAAAGTGGTCTCTTACAAAAGACAGCAGGTTTTTTTCCAGCCAAGGTATTTTACCATTTTGCACCAATTCTGGAATCTTCTATGATTATCAAGTTAGAAAAATAGAGGGGTTTGACACATTCCTAAACAACATTTCTTTTCAGTCCTGTGCTTTGATCAGCTTCAGGCTACACTGATCCAGCCAGCAGGAGGGGTCAGTAAATCCTCTCAAACACTTCTCCCCATCTTCTTACTAGCAGAGGGCTTCTCTGCACCAAGTCAGAGGGGTAAATCAGTTTCATGATGGTTCAGAAACAAACTCTCTCAAAGCCTTTGCCCATGCTACTGCTCCAGGTGACAGCCACTCTGCTACTCTCACTGCATCATGACACCTCCTCTGCTTCTGCAATGCAGCATGGTATCATCCCAGTAAGACCGGGCAGGTTTGTACACCTTTACTGGTAAGATTTTGCTTTAAACCCAGATTATCATAATCAAAACATGAGAACTTACTCTAAAAACTCACTACCTGCACCTGTAGCAGAAGGCAGCAGCACCTTCGGTAAGAGCATCAAAGTCACAAAAAGCAACTAGGGGAGCAATCCCTTTCAGCTTGCTAAGCTTTGGCTAAAAACAAACCATGAAGTTTCTGATATTTCTCAAATGCTCAGAGAGGATTTGACTTTGCTAACAAATAAGGAAAATTTAGAAGGAGGTTAATTCAGAACAGCAGAGGACAGAAGAAAGCCATACAGCTCTAACTGCTTTTTAATGTTCAACTACCTTATGTTGGCAAGTTCTTTTTCTGTTTTCAAAAATGTATAATCTGCTCAGTATTTTTGAATGCCCTTCAAAATGACAAATTTCTTCAGATTCTCATGAAGACTCAACTCCCTCTCCATATAAGTGTGCTTTAAGTTCTTCCCCTTTTCCTTCTCGTGTATCCCTCAGTTTCTACAGATACAGTTTTGTTTTTTCTTTAGGTACATTATAGGGCATTTCTACTCTGTTCTCTAATTCATAACTGTTTATTTCATGCTTTTCAAGATATACTCAGCAGAGAAGTCCAAAAACAGAAGACAAGGAGTCTCAATTACTCCATGCCTGCAAGGAATTTCATCAGAAGAAAAGATCTGGTACTTGACTACTCCTGAGGGAGCACTAGATTCTAGACATGAGTGGGACAGCTGGAAATGCCATATATATATTTTGCTTTCCAGTTGCAAAAAGCTAGTTTCTTTCATGATTAAATCAGAAGGTTCTATCTTGACAGAGAGAGCTATAGATCTGTTTAAAAAAAAACCCAAAAAAAACCCACAAAACCAAACAAATAAAAAAAAATCAAAACGAAGAACCAAAAACAAACAACAAAAAAACCCCTCAAAAATACCCCAACCCAAAAAACCCCAACACACAAAAAAAGGCACACAGGGAAAACGAAAGTTCTACAAAGAACAATGCTAGTGTAGTGCAGTCTAACAAAAGAAACCTGATAACTCAGTTTATCAACATGGTTAATAATACACTCTGTGATGCATGATTCAAATACCAGCCCTATGCAATCTAGACAGCAGTGCATACTTTATCAATAACAACTAACTAAAAATAAGTAACATAAATGCAAACCTTAATTCTTCTTTGGTAGCTTGTGCTCCTTTTAAAAAAAAGCAGCTTTACAAGTATCTAAACCAAGTTTCTTCTGGTTTTTCGGAGGGGGGCCCATGAGGGCAAGTCAAAAGGAAGCATCTTTACAGTCCTCGGAACAGACTGTAATAAGAATATCATTAAATATATCCTTGCAATTTTGTATCCAGTGGCTGGGATAGCTGTGCATTGTACTTTGATTGATACACAATTCTAGTCTCTTAATCAAAATGAGACTGAAAATATACAAGAGCAACAGAAATTAATGTATATTTGGACACTGTTTGTGGTTTGTCTATCTCTTCTCTGTGCCAGTAGAAGACATTTTCCCCAGATTGTATGCTAAATTGTGTTCACGGATCAAAAAGACCACAGACCAACCAAACAGGTTTCCACCTTACATTGCCAGCATTTTTTTTCAGGTCACAAAATCTAAGGCAAGATCCTCACTTTCAAAGCAATAAAGAGCATTCGTGCTTCTTGTGTCCTTCAAAGTTCATCTGAAGCTATCATTCATATTTGGTTATTGTTTTCTTGAACAAATGAATCACAAATATATGAACAGTAAGTACCCCTCTGGGATTCTGGCAAAGGGTTTGTGTATTTGTGCATAGATGCTGTTTACAGCAGTGTTTTCAGTACAAGAAAAAAGCACATCTGCCTTTGTTTCAAGGATAGTGACTCCTATCTTTTAAAAACACAAGAGATAATGTTGACAGAACCAGACTTGCAATTTGTTTAGTAGCACTTGGAAATTAGAGCAGCGCTTCACAACAGTGGGACGTTACTATGATGCACCTAGCATTCCAGATGGACTGCATCCAAAATACACTTGTCTAACACAGAACAAGAAAGAATATCATTACAGAATATAAAGCAATATCAGCTTGGCCTCTCCCTACTTAGAAGATATCTCAGCACAGCGTTTTGCCAAGTTTTAGAAAGACAAAGACAATTTTATTTTAAATTGCTGAGCTCCATAAAGAGCTGCTTTTGTAGAGACCTAAAAGGAGATACTAGTTGTTTAAATGTGTCCCTCAGTAGCTTCAATCATGGAGCGCATCTCTCCTTTCTGAACAAAGCCATATACCTTGCCAAAAGTTAAATTATATCATCCACGGAAATCACAGATCTTGTTTACCATCCAAAAGCTGAGAAAAATCTCAGCGTGCTGGAACTTAAAACAACCCAAGGGCCTCATTTCAAACTTGATGGCTATGCTTTTCAGCTGGGATTTAGCTGGCTTGGAGGGTGGGGACACCCTCTTTTAACTGCGGATTTTAGGTATGCCTTTGATTAGAAAAGCGTTGTTCTCTTTGTCCATTCAAACAGTTTGTATTTAAAAAGAAAAACAAGAACAGCACTACTCCATCCTGTTCAGCAGAAGTCTGTGCTAAATGTTTTGTAAAACTACGGTCAGGCAAAAGACAATCTTCAAATTGGGAAGAGGCAAGCAAATTGATTTTGCACTAGTAAGCACAAACCTGTAGGCACACTGGAGCGGAGTGCTTAGTACGCCAGCTTCACAGATAATCCGAGGGGAAGCTAAGGTTCTCACTTCAATGGGTGAGCTGTCTGGCAGAAAGTAACAGGCAGCCTTTCTACCTTCAGCGATAACCAAAGCAAAATGTTTTGTTCAAGGTCAGCTCATTTTCAAGCTTTCTCTGTGCTCAAATGGCTCAGCTGCTCCCATGCATATCTTTGAAAGATCCCTGCAGTGAGCTGCAAAAGTCCTTCAAATCCTCACCAGACTAAAACTAGAAACTCAGGATGAGGGGAAATTGAAAAGGAACAACAGCAAGCCCCAGGAGGCTAGTGGAGCACCAGCTGCACTCTACCTATGTGTTTTAAGAGACATAGTTTCAGATCTCTTGCACTGCATGTATGATTCTATTAAGCTGTAATTCTGTTGCTGCTTTGTTCAATAATTTTATATGATGGTTAGGTTCACTCCTCCTCACAGCAGCTGTAACTTGTGAGAAAAAGAATGTTCTTTGTTAAGAAATCATTCATTTTTAAATGCTCAGAGAGGCATTTAAAGTGTATCATTGACTAGATGGAACATAAAATCTGATCTTACGTGCTCTGGCAAGGAGTGTAGCAGTATCTAAATTCTGTCATAAAGACAGTATTTTAATCAGCTACAAAATCACGGTCCTGCAGCTGCAGGAAAACACATTTATCAACACAGTCATGCACTCAACAGCTTCTGACAGCCACACAGCAGAGTAATGCCTACTACTGAAGGTCCATGGATTTAAATATCCAAAATACAAATTTACCCATATAAATATCTTTCAAGTGTATTCATCTCTAGGTAACCTTAGTACTGAAGTTCTATTCAGCAGCTGTTTCGATTTCAAAATTACATTCATAAAAATTATATTTTCCCATATTTAATCTGCTTGTATTACTTCTCTACTTTTTGAATGGTGTCAAGATCTCTAGTTTCAGAAATTTCACTGCCATCAAAATATCAGAATCTGTTTACTAATTTGCTTTAAGATGAAGGTATTTTCAAATAGCGTAGCATTACTTCTGAGATGAGAGCATGCTTTCGTGAGATGAACAATTCATATCCCCACTCCTAGAGAAAATGAGATATGTGAATTAATTTACAGAATACTCTGCAGACACAGCAAAGCACATAGAAAGGTTAATCAAACTTTCCACTAGAGCCCTAGAAGTTTCTCCTTCTGTTTTTTTAACTCTTTACAATTAAAAGAACGATATTATTCAATACTGAAGTATTTATGGAAGTATTTCCACATGGAGAAGAAATCCAGTGTTTGTTAAAAATCAAAGGAAACTTAAATGCTTCCAAATCTTATCCTTAACCAACATTTTAACTGATTCTCCATCTCAAATATTCTTTTTTTCCTTAATCTAAGTTGCCAACTGCCAAAAGCCAGGCTAGCACACCAAGGAAATACATGAATTTCTATTTGCAACATTTTTCTGAACTTTCCTAGAATCCCTCAATATCGTTACTACCAGAATCAAAGATGTGATTTGGTGAAAGACAGAGCCATTATTGCTGCTTTTATCCAAACTAATCTGAGGACACGCAAACTAAAAACAAAACAAAGAAGCAAAACAGAACATTGATTCTCTGTTAAAGTATCGACAGCATTTCTTCCACAGTTACAAACAAATGCTTAATGACTCCTGCCTTGTAATTTTATAAAACTTGCAAAGCAATTGCAGAAATGCATAAGTACAGACCAAGATCAGCAAGAGAAGAGCTGTTGTTACCAATTTTGCATAACACTGGAATAGCTAGAATTTTGCATAGCTACTGGAGTACCTAGAAGAGAAGTAGGCTCCTCTGAGCTCCTGAGACCTCAGTGATATCAAGCAATTTGAAAATAACACTTCCAGCACATTGTTTTTCTACCTTTACCAACAGTCATGCTCAGGACTTAAATTAGACAGCTTGCTCCCCAGCTCAGTTCAAAGAGACTGTTTATCACTGAATTGGAAATTTTATTGCTTATGGTGCATGCACTCAACTCTAAAACAACAGCAAGCTTAACTGCTTGAGAGATTCTGCTCTGAAAAAAAGTAATTCCTGTAAAATCATTGCATCTTTGGTTCCATATTAAACCAGAGAATTACACTACAGCCATTGTTCGCTGTATTGAGAAGTATGAGAGAGAGAAAAAAAAACCAAAGCTGATAAACAGCCATCCAGTCATTTCAAACAACAGACAAGCAAAATTTTGGCTTTTAGGACAAACTGGTTAAGGAACTTACAGCTAGGATCCCTTTTATGGTTTCAAAGAAGAAAAATCCCCAAGTTATAGTTACCTTACTATAAAGAAATAACCGAGTACTTCCTGAGGTGCAGGGTAATTATTTTGTATTTTATATACCCCTACAATACTTTGGTGGAGAAAAGAAGGTGCAGAAAAGTGTTTGTTATGCTCTTTTCACAGTTCTTCATTATTTGGGTAAACATATTCACATCTTTAGAAAATAAAATAGAAACAACAGCTGAACCACAGCTTTCCAGCTTGCCAAGATCTACAGTGTGTGCCAGAAGATTAAAATAAAATAGGGTTAGTAAAGCTGGAAGCTTATCCAAAATATTACAGCAGAAATGCCTCAATTCTTCGTCTGCAGAAGAGCGAAATGAAAGAAACTTACTGGGATGATTTCCATTTGCAGAAAGGGTCAAAATGAAAACTGAGGGGACTGAAAGCAACTGTTAAAGAGAACTGATCTTTCACAAAGATCTCTGTGAAATATATGAATGTTGTTGGCTGAACCTGCATAGAAAACACTGCCAATCAACATGCAGCTCCTTAGCATAAAGAAGCCTTCTTCCAGGAATGTTTCATCCCAAGAGAAATTCCCTCCCCAGAGAGAGGGAGAACCAATGTACTAGCAATCAGGAGGAAATGCAATCTGGAAACACATCACTTTGGACAGGAAGGATGACATTAATCAGGTAATAAATCAATGTAAGACCCCACTTAATATGAAACACATTTATGCTACCCTAAATTGCATAGTTAAGGAGCAAGCTGATCCAGTAATATATTCTATGCTTTTCAATGAGTTGCTGCAAGTTGGCACAAACACATCATTACTTCAGAAATTCTACAAAAAGCCTTGCCTCTTGCTAATCTTTTGTTCCTGAAGGCAGAACCCCAGCTATCACTCTCAACATGGAAATCACAATGAATTTTCCACAGGTTTCTTTTTCTTCATCATTTCAGTTCTGCAAGCCCTCCATTTTTTATAGCTTCATTCTCAGATAATTTTAGAAGGCCATTTAAAAAAATACACATCTGAGAGAAGTACCAGGAACGAGTAAGCTATTTGTAAACACCATGAAATAAGATTTTCAAGACAAATAGCATTTTTTACTGTTTTCATGGATAAAGATTATTTGGAAGAGGGAAATACTAAGACATGCTATATACTTAACAGAATAAAAACACCCCGTTAAACCATCTTCACACATCAAACCTGCAGCAGAAACCCTTTTAACCACACAGCATGTTCTGGGCTATCATAATGTAGGTGCAAAGGGTAAGACAAAAGTTAGAGATGACATGAGCCCCAGGCTGCTTAGCCAGGTTTTCAAGGGTAGATTTGCAATACATACAATTTTTTATTCAACTTACTGCTGCAAGCTGAGCCACAGCTCCTGGGACCGCTCCTAAGAGCCAAAAAGGTGCACTTACAGCCCAAACACAGGACACATACTGAAATGTTATTTACAGGATGGACTCTACAGAAAAAAGGTCTCTGCAGGTGCCCTGATATCCAAAGCTTAAGAACACTCTGATAATGCAATTAGTACAAATGTCTAAAAAACATGTTACACTACAAGGCCTTTTTTCTTTAAAATGTATCTTCCTCAACCTGGTCACCAACACACTGAAAACACAAACCCCAAGATGGCCAAAAACTGAACAGCAAACAGAGGTAGCGCCTTGGAGGAGCATCAGGAACAGAAACATGTTGATTTGTACCTGCAGTCTTGCAGATGTGGAGAGAGAGCTGCCAGTGTTACGCTCTACTTGACTGCACAGCAGGAGAACTCTCCCTTCATTTTTTTGCCTGTTGTGTTGCCCTACCCTAAAACCACAAAAGGCTCATGAGACAGGACAAGATCTCAGAGTTGGGGAGACTGAGGGAGGGAGACAATCTCATGCAGATTTTTCTTTTTTTACAAGTGACACGCAAGTTCTCCCTATATTCATACTTCCCTTATCCTGTTTTCACTGCCCTGACACTAATCCGCCTTGAAATTGGCTGATTCTGCCCAAGCCATGTTTACATGGAAGCAAGTTTCATCTGGTTGTTCTCATTCAGAGACCAGTTTCTGCTCAGTGGCAGGAGAGATTATTAAAAAACATATATTATGAGCACATGCTTTAAAGTGACTCAACTTGGAAAGATAACTGTATTATGTCAGCCTTCCACTCCCTAGGTCACAGAGAGGGAGAGGTAGCAGTAAAAATCTCAGATGGAAATTGCTTTCTAAATATATTATCCTCCATAAAAGCCATTTACCAACTGCTAGTACCCACAAGACAAAGGGAAAAGATAAAAAGTACATGTGACACGACAGAGTAGGGAGCGGTGTGGAGGACTCATTTGCATTATCACACTGAACATTAACCACAAGAAGGAAAAAACCAAATGCTCCCTGTTTTACACAAACATCAATTACATCTAGTAATTTCACTGATCACTCTTGTGAAGCACTAATGCATACACCATTCTGGCTTTTATGGCACAGGAAGTGCTTCATTTTCTGTCTCTGCATCAGAATTCCCCTTTGTTTAAGAGAGAAGGGGGAAAAATTCTATTTTCTCCTATGATCAGTAACATCTGCAGCTTCACATGAGGCCTTAAGATTACAGTACCTAAACATGCTAGCTTATTTCATGGCAGAGAACACATGATCATAGAATCATTAAGGTTGGAAAAGGCCTCAAAGATCATCTAGTCCAAGCATTAACCCAGCATACCACCATATTCACTACCAAACCCTACGTGCCAAATCCACAGGCCTTCTGCACACTTCCAGGGATGGTGATTCCACCCCCTCCCTGGACAGGCTGTTCCAATGCCTGACCAGCTTTTCAGTGAAGAAATTATCCCCAATCTAAACCTCCTATAGCATAACTTGATGCCTATTCTTATCCTATTGCTTGTTACTTGGGAGAAGAGACCAACCTCCTCCTCACTCCAACCTCCTTTCAGGTAGTTGTAGAGAATGATGAGATCCCATCTGAGCCTCTTTTTCTCCAGCCTAAACATCCCCAGCTCCCTCAGCTGCTCCAGACTCTTCCCCAACTCCGTTGCCTTTCTCTGGACACACTGCAGCACGTCAGTATCTTTCTCGTAGTGAGGGGCCCAAAACTGAACACAGAATTTGAGATGCAGTTCCAACAATGCTGGGGGACAGTCACTGCCCTGGTCCTGCTGGCCCCATTATTTCTGATCCAAGCCAGGACGCCACTGGCCTTCTTGGCCTCCTCAGCACATTCTGGCTCATGTTCAGCTGGTGTCAACCAGCCCTCCCAGATCCCTTTCCACCGGGCACCTTTCCAGCCACTCTTCCCTCAGCCTGTAGCACTGCATGGGGTTGTTATGACCCAAGGGCAGGACCCAACACTTGTCCTTGTTAAACCTGCTAGCAACTGTCCTCAGCCCATTGATCCAGCCAGTCTGGATCCCTCTGCAGAGCCTTCTTACCTCCCGCAGATGTACACTCCCACCCAACTTGTTGTCATCTGCAAATTGAGTGTGCACTCAATCCCATCATCTAGATCATGATAAAAATATAAAACAGGACTTGCCCAAACACTGAGCCTGGGGGAACGCAACTACCCAACCCATACACTACCACTTCCCTGGGCCTGGCCATCCAGCCAGTTCTTAACCCAGCCAAGAATACACCTCTCCAAGCTGTAAGCAACCAGTTTTTCTGGGCCAATGCTATGAGGGACGGTGTTAAATGCTTTACTGAAATCCAGGCAGTCAACATCCACAGCCTCTTCCTCATCCACCAAGCTGGTCCCACTGTCATAGTGGTTAGCCAAGCAGGAGCTGCCCTTCATAAACCTGTGCTGGCTGGCCCTGATTCCCTGGTCCTGCTGCAAGTGTTGCGTGATGGCACTCAAAACCATGTGGTCCATGAATTTTATATAAACACACTTCAGTGCAAAAAACCCACACTTTTCCAGCTAGGGTTTCAATAACACTTTCATGCTTTACAAGAAATCCAGTAGAAGGAAGGAGAGGCACTTCTTCCATTTGTTGCGCAAGATGTCCTTTGCTGTTGTTTCCTCATTATCACTTAAAACATTCTAAAATGAGCAGCCTTTAACTCCTGGGTTGTTTTTTTTTCTTCAGCAACTGCTGCCAATCCCAAGAGAGCAGGACTTAATTCCAAATGCCACCAGTCACCTTTGTTGGGGGTCATCCCCACCACAACTTCTCCAATAACTAAACCAACACTTGTGCTAGTCTTTCCCAATTTTCTAGACCTCTGAGCTAAGTCAGAAAAAAAAGAAGTGTTACTGGTTTGTTTCTCACCTATTCATCTTTCATATACAAAAAGGAGGAAAGACACCAGCCACACAGGAGAGAATGTTAATCTGTGTCTTCCTTTATGCTACATTTCAAATTAGACCTAAATTGCTGTAATTTTCAATTCCAAATAAAAGGTATCCAAAATAAAAAAATAACTATTCATTTATGAGTTCAAAAGCTTTTTAGCCTCATAAGCTACGAGCTGATAATTCTATGACACACACAAAAAAAAAATCCGTAGTTGATACAGTAGCATCTTGAACTCATAAACAAAGCCATCAGTTGCCTACATACACATGCACTGTACTGTCAAAGTAGACTTGCCCAGTTCAGTAAAATGAACAAATCTACAGCAGATTCTCACCAAATTCTGGAATCATAACCACAGACTAGAGATGAAAGACATACAGCTAAGTCCAAATCCTGATAATGACTGTAATTAAGATGATGTAGGGAGGTTGAGGTACTTTCTATTTATTCCCTGCCTCCAAAGAGGTATTTCCTAAAATTATCCAAGAGGTCCTTACAGACAGGGATGAACGCTAACTTGACAGAAGGTCAGCAATGGACACTTTTGACTAATCTGTAAATGGGAACCAAATATACTTTGTCCACTGAGGACTAGAGAGGCAGATATTACCCACCCACAAAAGGCCTTACAGAATAAATACATTTGTCAATAACCGCATACTTCATCAAGATTAAAAAAATAATCAGACACAAACTGCAGATTGTCACCAATCCCTAAATACATATTTGAGCTTCAAAAATGCAAACGGAATTTGACCCATCTCCTAGAACGTATTTCTTCTCCAAAATCTTTAATCCTAAGGGCAACACTGAGAAGGATGAGATCCTTGAAGTACTTTAAGAAATACATTAAAATACCTGTTAGATAAAGCAAATTTATAGCCCAGTGTCAAATAACCATGTCCCAGGGCTCTCTCTGCAAGTGTGAGTACAATTTATGCTACACAAACAAATCTACTGAGGAGATGCCTACAGTTCCTTTACCATTAGCAATGGACTCAAAAAAAAAGCCCTATCACCAAAAACTGAAATTAAATGTGGTCTCATTTTTAGCTCCCATAATAAATTGCTACTTTCTAAAATAGATGTCAGCATGTAAATTACACAGTTGTGCACACTTTCTCATCTACATCAACAGTTAATTAAATGGCAACATAGCTAAGATTATTCCTTCAATACCTCAATATTTTAAAGGACTGTCACTTAAGTATACAAAGTGACTCAGTCTGCACACCACATCACACTGTTCTTACTGGTTTTCAGATACAGACAGCAATGGTGAATGTATCACTGTCCATCTCTGTTGAGAACATGGCAGGCAGCATGGTAGGGAACCAACCAAGATGTAAGGTAGAGAGGAATAAGTGTGCATCATTTTCAGCTGCAAAAAGAGTATTAAGCGTAATTAACAATCATTTAACCCACTTTGCTTCAGAGCTCCCTGGCCATTATCAAATAACATGAGGATAAAACCTCTGAAATAGATCCAAACAAGAACACGGGCAGGGGTTGAGCACTGTAATTCACCACTGCAGGCAGGCAAAAAATTACCATCTCTATAACAAAGGACTGAGGGCACCAACAGATGTCTCTGGCAAACCATGCTGTGACAGCTGAATAACAGCTGCCCGCCTGCCCCTTCACCACTGAGCAACCTTTCAGCCACCTTCATCCAGAGTTTTCAGTGCACTTATTCTCCTCAGAAGCTCAGACTAATGCAGTGGCTTGTAAAGGGAGAAGAGGCACATGCTACCTTTTAGCACTTAGGTACCAAGCTGATAACCTCTGGCAAAAGGCTAAATGAACCCATGACACTGAACAGGCAATAATTTTGAGTGAAGGGGTGAAGCAGCTTGCCAGGGGAAATAGGCTATTAACATCAACCAGAGAATAACTATTAGATGGCAGCTCTCAGACCTCCAAATCTCTGATTTTCAGGAACTGCCTGATACTCATGCTGAAGATCATCTGTCACATTGCATGTTCATTAAGACCAACTCAGGAGCACAAGACTGCAGAAGGTGAGGGGAAAGAGAAGCTGGGGCAGAAACAGAGGCAACCACCCACTGGATGAGGTGAGGAATCACCCACAATGCAAGACAAGCAATCAGTTTCTAAATTTTCAGATAGAGACCATATTATCTAGCTATCAGTGGAAAAACCAGGTATTCATTAAAGAAAAGGATTCTGTCCTGCAAGCAATCCACAGATGTCTTTATTTTCTTTCTTCTTGTAAACATACATTTAAAAGATCACCAGTGTAAGGCAAGATGAGAATAAATGGATGACTGGGAAGCAGATGAAAGTAAGCTTTACCTTCAGATACTTGCTATGGACTGAGAACACATGGGAGAAAAGCAGAGAAAGCTAAGAAAAGGTATGTACATTTAGGGTGAGAGAGAAGGGAAATTTAACCTTGTGCCAAAGACTGGAATGTGATTATCTTGTAGCTGCAGGTCTTGTACCTGAAGTGGCACACACATTAAGATCAGATCCCCAGTGCCCTTCACCCTTCACAGGAAAATAAATCATCACTCAAACACCACATAGTATTCATCTTGGTCTATCAGGCTTTCTTTTCAGATTTCTTGAGACAGAAAGCCAAGGCTGCCTGTCCATGCCAAATCCACTCTCAACTGTCACTATATATCCTTAGGCATTCAAATTACAATACCAAGCAACAAGATATTAAGCATTACAAATTTAGAGGAACCCAGAATACTAAAAAGATTTTCATCCAAAAGCTATGGATATTTGGGTGTTTTGTGTTTGGAAGGTCTATTTTGTATGAGTTTTATTGAAACACAGAAATACTTCTCTTGGCAGGTTAGTACATTTCTGCTGTAAGACAACGGAAAAGCATTGGCAGGACTTGCCCCACATGATCAGCTTGCCTATCACTGATGGCAAAAAGTACACTGAATGAGGCATAATAGAGGAACTTGGCTTTAAAACTGTTGTTAGAGTTCTCTTACACAGTTGGGCGATTCTATGAATATGATAATAACTATAACCTTTAGAATTCAAGACAGGAACAGCAGATGGAACCTAATTAAGAGAGAAAAATTATTAATTCATCTTCATGAGAAATGGGAGAGGCAACAACTCTTTGCAAATGGAGGTCCTGTGTGTCATTTAATAAATGCAGAAACAACCAACTAGACCAGGGACTCATTGAGAAACAGCTACATCTCACATAGGAGGCCAAGATCTATTATTTGCAGCTTAAGACACTGAATAGACAAGAAACAGAGCATCAGCAAACAGTGGCAGTTTCTTTCACTGTACATGACTGCTGTGGTCTGACTGCATCCTCAGCTTTAGCTTATACAGAAAGATCGTGCAGAAAATGGTATTTCTTTCAAGCTGTTTCAGTTTACCTTCACTTCAACTTAGCGAAAATCTCTGAAGAACTTGCATTACTCTGTCCATCTAACAAATAATGCGAGGCAGTAGACATGTGACTTCATTAGAGTGACTTCCCCTTATACAGCTTGGGGAGTAGGAGGCAGGAGGAAGCTTTTTAACAACTCAGGAAGAAGAGGTGTTTTTCTTTCTGCTGGAGGGAAGGATTAGGAATGGGGGGAAAAGATGAGGGACATAAATACCATTTTCAAAAAAATCTAAAGAAAAAATACTTTGTTTTCTTACTAGGTTCTGCCATGTCAAGAATGGAATTCATATTACGTTTTATTTGTGAAAATGTTAAGATAATTCAAGGAGGGGAACATAATAACAGAGCAAAAGATCTCATTCGCAACTAGGTGCCTCACATTCGTGTTCTCAAAAATCAGCTGGCAGTATCTGTACCTGATCCTCTTCCCTTTCCTCATGCTTTAGCATAGAAATTAGCAAGTATGTAGAAATACAGCTGATTTATTCCTCTTATTCCAGCAGTGCTGAGTTTATTCCTAAGGCAACTCAAGAGAAGGTAATGATTCAGCTGAAGTAAAAGCATGTAAAAACAGGTGAGAGATGACAGCCACACAAAGCCCTTCCTCTATTCCAGCAAACGTGTTTCTAATTGCCTTTTCACCAAGCTGGGGGGAACTAAAAACAGTGAAGCTAAACACATACACATACACACACACCACTCAGTCCTTATCCAGGCCCATTAAACAACATTAGCTGGAGATGAAAGGAATGTTTTGAAGGAGACAGGCATGCATTAATATACCCAATTGGGCAAACAGTGGTGCCAGTGATACAAATCCCATAAACTGTGCATCGTTGATACTTATTTCTACACCTACCCCTGTGATAGTAGCATAAATATAAACCACCCCTTCACAGTAGCATAAATATACACATTTGCATTTTGTGCGCATGTGGTATGTGCGCTACTTTCTGTCTCTGGCACAAAGTATTTGTTCGTCTGCCTCCTTATTGCTCCCAGCAATCCAGCTGAGATCCCAGCTCCTGCAGAGGATTCCTCTCCTTCCCAGTCCCCTCACCAATTCTGATCCCCTCCCTCTCACTTATATTTTCTTTAGCTCAATAGCATAACTAGGGACATTAGCTTACAGCTCACAACGTAACTTGTTTGCTTAAACATCCAAGAGAAATCAGAAAATTACAGAATATCCGGAGCTGGAAGGCACCCACAAGGATCACTGAGTAAAACTGCTGGCCCTGCACAGGACAGCTCCAAGAAATCACACCATGTGCCTGGTCTGCTGCTATACTTTAACAAAACCCCACTTCTGTCTTTTACCAAAACAAATACTGAGATAGCTGCAAAACAACAACTGCTATGAAATGTGTTAGCTTTATGAGACACTTCAAATAAAAAAAACCCCAAACAATTACTTGTTAAAAAAGTAGAGTAAAATTAAAAATTGGTACTGTTAACAGTGAGCAGCATTCAGATAGCACACCTACTGTCTACGGCATTGTATAGTTCAACACCTCACCTGCCCCCACCCCAGAAGACACTTGTGTTTGCCCCTAAGCTCAGGCTCCCACTGGCATCCCATGCACAGATCCCTATGTTTCCCTAACATTTCACTGGACAACCCTGCAATTCCCTAAAAAAAACACATACGAGGCACCTTATGCCACCTACAGGCTCTACTGCTTTCTTTCTCTGAAACACAGTCCTCATTTCAGGTTGCCTCAGTCTATCTGTTTGCAAATTTGGTTGCGGCCAAGCTTCAACCCTTCGTGCAAAGCCTTCCCAGAGGTGTTCGGACAGCAAGCTTCCTCTAACCCGCCGGTTGCTTCTCGCAAAACCTGGTAGATCTCAGGGTCCATTTCTGCCATACATTTCTCTCCTCACATTCAGTTAGCAGAACTAACTTTTCTTGGCAAACACATCCAAGCTAGCCCTCACTACATTGCCTTTTGTCAGGACTACTGCAAGGACTAGAGCTTATTTAACCCTTCAGAAGGCTAAGTCTCCCTTGGATCCCTCTTCTCCCCGGAGTTCAGATAAAGCCAACAGGATTATTTGCTTGAGGAAGAATCAGGTGTTCAAAGCCAACTGCATTATTCTGTATCATTACAGAATGACTTTGCTATTAGTTATTTCCACATAATAGAAATCAATGAAAGCAAAATTAAGAAACACAGATCACTTTCTTCTAATCTGTCAATTTTTTTGAGAAACCGGAGAACCTGCAGAACACTGCAGTAAGCCCCAAGACCTCCATTACAGAAATACACCACATATCATTGTAGCAAGAATCCTCTCTCTGAAAATTGTGCTCATAGAGACTGTAGACAGTAAGTGGGGGGAGAAAACTGGAACAAGCCACCAAACCTAGGCAATGACAGGAAGAGTGTCTGTGTAGACAGACCTCCAAATTTCAGTGGAAGCAGAGCCTCCGTAATAGAGTAATAATAGTGTTAGGTTTTCACAAACAGACATATATAGCTGGTGACGTAGGTTTTACTCTAGTACTGTAAGGCAGAGCCAATAACGACCTGCAGGCAACTAGCTGCAGTGCCACCTATTTTGGAGACCTCAATATTAAGTGTATTATTTTGGCATCACTTCTTTTTTCGGTTTGGAGTTTTTCTGGATGAAACGCCATGGGAATCCTTTGGCTCTTTCCTAAACATAGACTAGAGAAGTTTTCAAGTGACATGATAAAATGACTTTGTTGAGTCTTACAGGTACGATAAGTAATTTTTACTTAGAAAAGAACAGCCTAACCAGACAGGCAGGAGAAAGCTTTTCTGACACGTTTGTACATCTCCAAGAGAAAGGTGGGTTATCTACCCTGCTCCTGGACACTCCTCTACATAAAAGATGCATGCAGACTTTGTAGGAAACCACATCTTAAAAATCAGCAAATAAATGCAGCATCACCATATTTGGCAGTTGGAACATCTGCATACTCAAACAGGTCTCTGTGGAAAGGATGTTGTGAATTATGAGTAAAATGTTTTGATTTTTCATCTTGAGTCATGCACCCAATGTATTTTTAATCTAAAAGATTTTTTACATGAAGAGGTTTTTACACATGTTAACAAAACAGTGTCAGCCATCCCAAAATTTATCTCCTGGACATTCTGTTACCATACTGTCTTAAGCAGACTTGACCTCGAAATACTTTTCTGGTCCACATAATGCATCAGGTTTCAGTACCATTCTCCCTTCTTACCTTCAAAATAATATGCCCTCTTCTTCCTGTTTGAGACACCTGAAAGCTGATGGTCCATTGGCAGCTGCCTGAATTGGTTTATTCTTTGTTAACTATTTACTTTGGATCAAATGAAAGCAAAAAGGAAATGGAAAACAGCCCCACTGGGAGAAGACTCATGTGGGACAAATTAGGAGCCACTGTAAGATTTAAAAGTCTGGGGGAAAAACAGGACTAACTGGAGGCAGCTGTCAGGATGTGGGTTTTCTGTTTATATTCTTCTCCTTCCCTCCTTTAACCCCCTAAATAGGTATTATGAGAGAAAGTAAGCACGTGTATGTGGGTATGCACAAGCAAGAGCAAGTGAGCAAGCAGGCAACACTGATCCCTTCTCTTCATACAGAACGCATGAAAATATAATATAAACTGTATGAGAAAGGCAAGCCAGTCACAGAAATAAAAACAACTGGTAGAGCCACTTATTTCAGAAAAAACTCTTTGTCTTATCCAAATATAACATGCTGTAAAATTGCAACTTTAGAACATTAGTTTTAATTATTAAGTGAGCTATGAACTGGAACTGGCGACCTAATCCTCCACGTAAGTTTTGTAAATGGCAGTCCTTTTGCTGGATCAGACTTTCCTTGTATTTCATCATCCACCTCCCCCTCTAAAAACCAAACCAACAACTGTTAACAAGGCACATTGCCACCTACAAAAGAAGTGTTGCTTACTCAGAAGCAAACCCAAAGCCTAAAACCAAAAACTTCTGCAGTGTGAGGTTTAAATTTAACATGGTAGTGCATACATGACACCAAAAATCCAGAAGATGAAAACAAAAATTTCATCCCCTGGAGGAACTCGTCCCTTTCACATCTTCTAACGACTATCTCCCCACTTACTCCTGTAATACTTGCCATAATGTTCAACAGCTATTGTGAACTAATAGCTAAAGCATTACTCCTGGAGATAAGAGACTCACATCCCTTACCATATCTTCACACTCATGTCAGATTAGCTCAGGTCTTTAAGGTGGGATGAACGCCACAGTCAAAGATAATGGGAGACAGAAGGAACCAATGAATGGGACACAGCACAGGCTTTTCCAAACCACCGAGCAGCTGACAATCTCCAGTTCCTCCAAAGACAGTTCTGCCTATTCCCATTTTTATTATTCACCTCTTCTCTGCCTCTTCTTGTCTCTCCCTCCATGCTTATTCCACCTAAGCAGTCATAAGTGAAAAGGAAAATATCTGGATTTCAAACTTCCAGGCAAATCAGAATTGCTTAGAAACCAAATTATACAAGAGCCAAAGAAGTCCTCTCCCTCCTCCTGTTCCTTTTAAGAAGGAATACATCAGAAAAGTGGATCTGACTCCACGGATGCCCAACACATTTAGAGACAAAAGAGTAAAAAAGTTTTAAGTGCAATCACAGAAAAACAAAAACACAAGTGCCTGGTCAAAGCTGACACATGCAATCAAGACTGGTTTTCCTTTAGCTGTTCAAATGGTTTGACTTTCCCTGCTGGGAGAATGAATCAGACATAGCTTAGTAGCAGGCATGTGCTTTTGACAGTCCAGCTTTTCTATGTAATTATGAGCTTTGGTCCTAGTTTGCCGGATTATTATTGCATTAAGTGCCTCAACAGGTGATGCTGGCAAAAACAATACTATAACAATATGCCTTTCTGCAGTCTAACGGTCACATAAAAGTAGGCTGTTTGCTGTGAGCACGTTTCAAGTCATATGCATACACACACAAAAAAAAAGATGATTCTGTCCTTCAATGTCCCTGGCAAAAAGTTCTAAACCCAGTATCCCCAACAGCAAGGTACCTCGGACTCCAGTCAGGGGCTGCTCTCCTCCGTGTGTTACAGTTTGTGATTAAACATGTTCTCACCTCTTGGGAAAAAATGATCATGAACTTTTCAGTTCATTCCTTAAAACTAGAATTTTGAAGTGAAAAAAACATGAAGACAAAAATCATGTACTTTGTGAAGGATGAAAAAGGAAGATTAGAATGATTTTTTTTTCTGAATGTTTTGCTTTCATGTTCTTTTTAACAAACAACAGAAAATACACCAAGAGCTAATGATTGCATTTTGTTCACTTAACTTCTGATTTCTTGAGGAAGTTAACTAACACGATCTCACAACAACACCCTTAATGACTTTACACAGGAAAGGTATTTGTCCTTGCTAAGAACACGCATAACAAAAAAGACTTTTCCATGCCAAATTGCAGTTTCTTCTTGCAGTAACTACCATTCCTACTGCTATATTTATGATGCAGAAGTAATGCTAAAATATCTAAATCTGTTTTTTGAACTACCACTCTAAGGTGAGACACTTAATGACCTCCAGAAAGAGGCAACAGCACTTTCTATATACGCATACCGGAAAACACCATGCCCTCTCAGTCTATTTTAGTACTATATACTATTAATATAATACCAGTATTACATGAACCCATTCACCATCATATAGTGCAATATGCAACAAAGCTCTCTGCCACACATTTAATTAAGAACTGGCTGAGTCCAAAAAACCAGGATGAAAGCTAAGCCACTGAGCTACCCCCATCACCCTCCAGGGGAAAAAACCTCCAAACCAAACACATAAAAAGAAAGGAAAAAAGACCACAACAAACCCTCACACAGCAAACCAAAACAATAAAGAACCCAGAGTTGTCTTAGCATTGTTGTCACATGTATTTATTTTCCCAGATGTTCACAGGCAGCTGAGGTTGCAGAGGCAGAAACCTAAAATGACCTTGTCTTGTGACAAAGAAAATTTAAATATTTCTAGACAGTTATGCTCATTTGTTGTTACATTAAAAGCACTAGTTATTCCTGGTATACATGAGATTAATCAGAAAGAAATAAATACTAGTGTCACTGAAAGGAGGTCCAATGGGTGAGAGAAACAAAAATTTTTCATGTGCCTATGAATGGCCTTTAAATGGCAGTATCCTAGAGCAGGCTTGACATCCTAAGCATTTCCTGCATTGCTTTTCTTCCTGGAAAGGACCAAAGCAGACTGACTGGGAGGGCTGAGAGTTCCCCCAGTCCTTACTCCTGTATACTTTCACTGGTTTGAAGAGAAGAAAAAAATGGAGGAAATGAAAATAGGAATAAGACAAAAATTTGTAACTAAAGAACTGCAAAAATAGTGCAGGAAAAAGCAGACAAAGCAGACATTAGCAATACCTTTCATCACTGAACAAAGTACTGGGCACATTTGCCACTGTGGTTGGCAAACACTGCACACATCGTCTGGTAAGTTACATCTACAGTACAGAGGTAGTGGATCAGACACTTAAAATTAAACTGCTAACACTCAGCTTTTTATTGCCCAAGTGTCATTCAGTAAATCTGTCCAGCTGGTCGCCAAAAGCTAATCTGGCAAGAGTCCAAGGCTCAAGAACCAAGAACTACTTGCTCCACGCAGACTGTGTCCAAGCACATTTGCTCCCCTTCGAACAGACTTCTCCTCACAAGGAAGATTTTCGACCCACAGCTGAGCTGTCCCACATGCTGCACAGCATCAGGCTCTCCTTCCTCAGCATGCATCTCCTGCCACGTGACGCCTTTCCGTCCCAGGCTCTGAAATGTGACTCTCAACACGACTCTTACCCATATGGATTCCCAAATATGGTGCTGATGCTTAAATTCACATCTACACACTTAAATCAGAAGCACATTATTTAAAATCCATGTCTTTCCGTAGTGATTATATCAGTTAACACATTGCCACAGTCTGGGAGGGAGTAGCACATGAATCCCCACACCAGACAAAAGCTGTACGGATGCATCTCCTGGCTGCTTAGTGTGAGTGGGAAGGAGGT
>VXAY01005790.1:326768-344456 GCA_013399855.1 Oxyruncus cristatus | reverse complement strand
AGCTGGACTGGTTTGAGAAAACAGAGCACATTTTATTTATGGAGAAGTAGAAAGGAGACTCTTTAATTTCATACTCTTAGGTATTTATAGCTACTAAATATATAGCTATCTTAAAAATTAGATCTGTACAAATTTATTTTACAAATAATATATAGATATCTTACAAAAAGTGTCCTAGAAACAGAGAGTAACTCAAAACCAAGACACTAAACTTCAAAGTGCTATAGTCCTGGGGAATAAACAATACATTGAGAAATTAGTAGCCTGTAGGTATTTCACAGATTGATATATCTCCTTTTAAAGAGTTTTGATTGAATACCTAACCTCTTAAATTGCAATTACTTATATTTGCTGACTCACTAAGTGGTATAGTACCCAAGAAATGGTAACTGCAGTATGAGTTAACAAAGCAGAGTATACATTTAGATTTTAAAGTCCTGGCACATGAGAACTTTCCTGACACAACTTATAATATGCTACCTTTAATACTCAGTCTGTAACCACTGCCATTACACTTGTTCAGCTTGGATATCAATTTCTGCCACTGCTAAATCTTTAACTAGAGGACCACAACTCAAGAAGAAGTTTTGAAAAAAAATTAAAAGATGGAAGCAAAGGAAAAACAGACCCAAATTCATACCACAAAGTCTTTTCTTCCACCTTCTCTTCCACAGGCAGAGGTAGGTTGGAGTCTTGATTTAGAGACTGACAGTCATATATTTGTGTTATAGAAAGAATATAGAAAAATGTGAGTTTGTATACCAATTATATACACACAAACACATGATAATGTATCTATACAAACAGAGATAAAAATGTAAATGGTATGTAACTATCTGGAAACACTGATTTTATTCTCGGACACAAAAGTAATTTCCAGTGTGAAAATAACTTTGATGAAACCAAGTTCTTCAAAATATTGTCCAACTGCAAAAATGTACTTCTTAATATATCTTTACATCTCCTGTTCAACATAGTGCCAAGCAAAAAGATTGCTTGAGGATTTTTCTTCCTCAGCGTCTAATTATTTTTCGCTTTGGTTTGCATCCCTAATGTTATGGCACAGGACTTTGCTATAGTCATTATTTTCAACAGGACACAGGTTCCCTTCTTTATAGCTTATTAGGGTATTTTATAGCACCATCATCAAAGAAGCTGTAAGGATTTGTGTTGCTTCAATAAATGTAACAAGGCTGTGTTTTCTATACAAAATATAATTTTGTACAGTTTTTTGTATTTTTATTGTCATAACAATCTTTGCAACATTTTCTTCATTTTTTTTCACTTTTCTTGCTGTTTGTTTGTGTCTTTGTGGCAGAATTAATATACAAAATATTAATGAGACAAGCTTATTAAAGGATAGGGATGAAATTATTTGGGATCTCTGTAATATTCTTAATGATAAGTGGGGATGGAACATTAATTTTCTCTACTTAGAAACTTATAACTTAGAAAGTTATTAGCTGCTTTACCACCTGAAGAATTGTCACAGAGTGTGTATTTAGCATCCATATACCAACATCAGCACTACCATGGTAGTATGAAGGTAATGTAAGTCAAGGTTTAGTTAAATAGTGTGTGGGCATTTACAACACGCACACAAGAAAACATGTTAGTATAAAAGTAACTTACATATGTAATTATGTAACTTACATAATCACTTCAAGTGCATAAAGACACTGTGTTTATGTCAGGGGCTCCAACTATTAGAAGCGCACACCAATTTCTGTCAAAATACAAGTGAGGTGCACAAATGTTCCATTATTTAGGCCATGCATCCCTTGTCACAATATGTCCATTTCAGCTACACCAGTAATGTTTACACAGGCTGCAGCCCTTGTTTTCACAAGAGTGGAGAAAGTCCTGCTCATTAGCACTATTCAGTGCCAGTTACACAAGAGGTCTACTTACAACTACACCACGTGGCTGAACACCAGTTGCCTCAAAGACAAATACTGTTACAAAAAAAATTCAGTGTACATAGAGATCAATAATATAAACAAAAACAACTTCCTGAATAACTTACTTTGTTACTCTGACCAGCTTCCTTCTTTCTGTGAAGAAATATCCTTTTTTACACCCAGATGATAACAAACAAGCAATTCTGGGGGTTTTGGTAATTAAGACACTCATCTAGAAATTAGCAACAACTGCTGCTGCTCCTAAATAATTTGAACTTTTACAGACATTACTAGATATAGACCAAAGCCCAATACAACAATCACTGTTGTTTAACAAAAAGGTTATTTTCATAAAGAGAAGCAATCATTCCTCTTTTGTCACACCACGGTGCATGACCATATATTACACACATGCTTGAGGGTCAGAAAAATAAAACTAATGACTTAAAATTTAAAAGAGCCCAACATAGGGAAGGGGGGGCAGAAAAGAACTTTAAAATGAACTCATATTTGTAAATCACATGCATTATTTTAAAAATATTTCAATATTTATGATAAAAAATAGGTACTAAGTTGCTTTATAAATTAGCAGAAGCTTCTGGAAATTACATAATTGATATTTTCAAATACATGGGTGTATCTGGCATCGAAGATGGCAATAATATTATTAAAGTCATTACAAAATAGGGCAGTCTTTGGATCATTTTTGTTCTTGAGGGATTTCTGTATATGCTAAAGTGGGCAGAATTTCTGAAGGTCTGCAGCCTTTGTAAAATATTCCTGGTAATGGAACTGTCTGTACTAGAATGACTAGGGCATTACAACCCTTTTACCATCCACTGATAGCTGCCACTGCACCATCCCAAATCACACAGGATTCACAGTAAACTATTCCTCTCTGAGCACACAGATGTGTAATTCCTCTGAGAGCTTTACGGACGTGATTTGTGACAAACTACAAAAGCCTTCAAGTCCTTGCTAGTCACGCAGCTCGGCTGAAGAAATCCTTCCCCTTCAAATGCCAAATCAAGCTCCTGACGTGATGCCTGGTCCAAGCCCACTCCCCTGCCTTATCCAGGTGGCCATGCGGGTGGCTCATTCCAGGCAGCTGAGCCAGCTGGAGCTGCCTCACTCAACTTTCGCATCACATTACTTCCGCTTTTCTAACTTTTCCACTACTGAACACCATCAATTATGCACTAGAATAACAGAGGCTTGGCTCAGCAATGTAACATAAAGGCCGATTATGAGTGTAAATAATTTAAACACCTGCGTGCCATGTTTCTTTTAGCAGTGATATGTGGCTGGCGGATGCAATGCGTTCGTAGGGCAGGCTCAGACTTTTAATGTACTGACAACTCCCTCCTTCAGATGATGGGGAGGGCCTGCTGCAGTGCTGTTGTTGGTCTAACAATAGGGAGAGTTAAAGAACAGAGTTTCTTAGTTAGAAAACAGAAACACTTAGAGTCACGCACACGAGAAGATGCAAGTTTCAAAAGTCTCCAGAGAAGTTGGCAAACTCTGTTTACACTTCTGATAACATAAGACTCCCTCATTCAACAGAGAGGCTAAAAATGAGGTTTCAGATGGAGAATGCAACGTTAATATTACAAAAGGCAGCTATAAAACAACTTTAGGCCACTTAAGAGTGGAAGAGAAACCTGCCTCTTTTAAGGAACAGGGTATTAGAAAAATTGATTTTGTACTATAAACTACGGAAAGTGCATTTTCCTCTACTAGGTCATTTAGTACATGGATGCTGCCACTTAGACACCAATATGAAATCTTAGAAATTCTACTCCAGAGAGTTTAATTTAGCTCCTTGTATGCAACTCAGAGCAATCTCACACCTGTCAAAGTTCACGCACTTGATACTTCCTTCAAAATGCATAAGACTAAAAGCAGGTCCTCCTCACATAAAAATGGCTAAGGAAAAAGTCCGCAGTATCTGGATTAGTTTAAATATATTCCAAGTTTTCTATAATACCCTTTGCATGATTCAGCATTTCTTTCACCAGCCTTCACAGTAATCAGTTGTGGGACTGCGCTAACATGTGCTATTTTAAAAGCGTGGGGCTGTTTTAAGCAGGGGACTGTAAAAAAAACCCCACAGTTGAGAGTGATAGCTTTAAAATACTTTTTTTTTTGTTTGCTTTGAAAATCCACTAATAATTTGACATTATAATGTAGGATATATGGAATATTTCAGTTTGAAAAATATACTCCACACTCCTGTTAAATGAGTTTTGAACCAAAAGCACACATACAATAAGACAGTTCATAGTTTCACATCTGAATAGCAGGTCATGCTATTTCACATCTGAATAGCAGGTCATGCTACATAGAAAAGCTCCAAAATACAAAGGGTGGGGATAGCCAAGGGGACAGAATTAAGAAATATGAAATTACTACATATATAACTGAAATACACAATCTCTCAAACTGTGGTTTCAAAGCTGTGTTGGGATTTGACCGTGTCAACTGAAAGAAAGGGTGAAGGCGAGCAGGGTGTGTTGTTGCTTAAAACACCAAACTTTAATAACATCCCTATGATTTAGCAAACCAATGTGGCCAAAGTCAAAAAATAATCATGCAGCTATTTTCTGAAACAATTTCATTACTTGTTTTGAGCTAACGGTTGGTAACTGAAGAAAAGTGTTTTCATATTTCCTCCTGTTAGATGCATCTTTGTGAAGTTCCCTTCAAATAAAGAGGAGGATTTGCACCTTTACTGTTGTATGAATATAAAGAACTTCCAAAGGATGTTCTTTGGAAGGTTACTGGGTTCTTTCTGCGTATCTTTCCCAGTATTGATCAATGGCAAATAGCCTCGTTTAACTCCTTGTGCACTGTCTTCTCTAAGAAGCAGCCCATTCATTTGTGACAAACTAGAAAGGCACACCAGACTGCAGAAGTGCCACTACGTTCCTCTATGATGAATACTATATGCATGAAATTTGTTGCTGTACCACTGCCAGACAACTTGGAAATCTCCTTCATCAAAAAATGTGCAAATGAAGTCAAGTATAATGTCTATTTATTTATTTTTTACCCAGGAGTTTTATTTCATGCTGACTGGTATGCGGCATGCAATCTTCACGGAGCAGTTCTTCGCAGCCAGGCATTTTATGTGCCATAATGAGGGGTATTTTATAGAAACAGCAATTATCATGGATTTTAGGGCTTAGGTAGCTGACAGCCTCATAGTGGGAGACTTCCCTACACTTAAGACAAAGTTTCTCATTATGTAATATAGATACGTTTCAGTTTGGTTCCACACAGGCAGGCTGACAGATAAGGCCAAACTTGTAAAACCAGCCATCCATGGGATGAAAGGTCTCAGCAGTGAGCAAAGATGTAAGGTAATTTTAATAAAGAAGGATTGCCACGGACAGCATCCCTCTACAGGACAATTACCAGCTGTATAGTATTATACAGTATTAAGAACATTACTCAACACGAAAGAAATACTTCTCTGACCATCTCGCTATAAACAGTAATGACACGATGCTATTACGTAACTTTTATGTATTTACAAAAAAAAAGAGAAATAAAGATGAACAATACATTCTACCCTTCATATTTTAATCACTTCACAGTACCCTAAAGTATTTACTTTTCCAAGCAGGCTCTATTATTTATTGCTGTCCTTCCCAATGGTAATTAATCTGTTCTATTGATGAAAATGAGAGCAGTTCATCCACACCCTATGATTTGCAAGAGCACGTCTTGCAGGTTCCACAGTTTCAGGAATGCTAGATTGGGAGAGTTCACTACAATTAGTGATGTTTATTGCGTTTATGAAATAGTTTAAGTCACCACAGTCAACAGAAGGATTAACAAGGACATATGGTCCAGAGGTACTCAGAAAAAAACAATTAAAAGCAGCCTTTCAAAACCATGTGGGCGGAGCATCCTTGTATGTGGGAGGGATATACAACCGCGAACAGAATTCCTGAATTCAGGATCTGTGGATACCTCTACCTCAATCTGCTCCCCACTTCTGTGTGCGTGCGAAAGTTTGCCTGCCCTGCTCATCTGTGAGACTGCAAACAGCCTTTAATATTTCATTCTGCCCAAAGCACAGAGCGTGCTCAAATTCAATACACGGAAATGCTTTATCTCTTCCTTCACAGACTAATAATCCGACAAAACCAGAAGCGCCAGGGAGTCATGGCAAGTTGTGAGGAAATGACGTGCAGACACTTCTGAACAATTTTATTCCTGTTTACTGTTTGAGACACTTGGAGTGGATAAACACCAATTAAGTGGCTTTTGTTCACTGATCCATAAAACCAGACCCAAGATCAAGGACCCAACTGGTTACCAGAATACTTTTAGTTGGACTAACTCTTTAAAACATTTTTCCCCCCTACCTTTGTATGTGCCATTAGAAATTACTTTTCCTCATTTTTTACACAAGAAAATGGGTTTAATTCATAAAATGGGAAAAAAATGCTCTTCTAACAAATCCACTCTAACACACAAATGGGAAACTGTATCTTTAGAATGCTCTGAAAAAGATTCTTATTAACTGCCAAATTGCACTGTATTTTTAGGATTGCCTTAATTTTTCTACATACTAAAACTAACATTATCACCTCATTTCCTAATGACACCTAAAAAAAATACTGGCCATTTACAGTGTATCAGATTGTGATGTGGACAGCACTTGGAACAGTGTGGTCTGGACAAGCTCACAGAGACATTTAGATAGCAACACCCTTCTACTCCCTTAACAGAAACCTAAAAACATAGACATTATTAAAGACAGAAGTCCAAAATTTTAGAAGTTCTGAAACGAAATTACTTAATATTTTATCACTTACAGAATGTGATCCTATAGTTAACCGAACAATGGTAGAAGGAAATATGTGTTAACAAAATAAATTATACTTGAATGTTAAACTATTGCTTCCACTAGAAGAAGATTCAAAGTCACCAGTTGAGTTTAGAAATAGTACCTACAGGATATGGTAATAGCCTATCAAGCATTTTTTTTGCTGCTTTTAATTTTTCCAGCTAATCCAAACTAATTAGAAGTATTTCCACAATTATTTCTGCAACTATTCAGAAATAAAAAACACAGAGAAGGACAGGTAACATTTCTGACAAACAAAAGCAAAACAATTTTTATATACCTGTGTGTAATAATAGGATCCAAAAATTACTTCACAGTATATATTATCAACTAGAAAAAAGCAAAAATTCTAATTAAGGGTTACACCTTTTAAACAAAAACTGGAGAGAATCCATTCAGACTGTACGACCCTTAGCTAAATGCCCATGACACTTAGAAAAGTACTATAATGCTGTTCTGTGACTCCATCAGGCTTCCAGACCTGGCAGCAGTAGACTCTGTCAGGTAAATTACTGCACACACACTGTCTGCTGACACTGGAATAAAAAAAGTGTGAAGAGGCTAAAATCAGACACGCCATACTGGAAAATGGAAGAATGGGAGTAAAAATATTTCAGTGCTTTATGCTTTTATGTGTTACAAACAGGCCCTCTACCATGGTATCCGTTTTTCAAGTCCTACCTTTGCATGTATCTCTAGCATTCTTTGCTATTAACAGAGAATTCTGACAGAAGACACTGAGTGAAAAATTAATCTATTAATGGCATTAAAAGTTAGGCCTATCCCAGTATTGAGAAAAAATATGAGACCAAAAAAAATAAAGTCTGGTAAAACCTTGAATGTTGAGAAGGAACCTAGATGCTGAACATTCTAGATGCTCAATATGATCTGAGGAACATGATCATAGGTCTTGTATAGCAAATATCACACAAGCACTTAAATATTTATTTTGATCAATATTGCAGCAATGGTCAGAGGTGACAGGACGCACATGGCACCTAACAAACCAGAAGTCCTTCAAAAAAAGTACAACATTCCTAACATAAATCACACATACCAGAAACATGAAATATTTTGAAATTATCCAAAATTGTAATAAAAACTAAGAGCCCATTAAGCAACTTCAACATTACATTTACACATAAAAACACTGCATCTTTATTCTAAACAGTTCTGCATAGAGCTTTAGCCTGATTAATCTAAATAGTTTTAGCCTGATTCAGTATGACATTGTTAGTCCACTCTTATATTCACCCAATACTATGACAGTGACTGAAGCTCACTGATGTCCTTGAAGAGCAAAATTTATACTGTATGTAGCACTGCACACACATCCTGCAGCCATAGCTGAAATGGAGTAGTACATACAATGGACGTTCCCACAAGCGTCAGACTACATCCAGAAAACTGTTTGAAGTACTGTTTATATATACACGAGTACTCTTTAGCTGAGGTGGTCTAGTCTTATCAACTGAAGTTGAACTTAAGACTCAAGTTTCAATGTTAAATAAATTATTCTAATTTCTAATGCTGTCTCTCACGCACATTGCATTTGAGGACTCAAAAGATAATACGTAAAAACCTATTATTTCTTAAAACTGCACAAATTTTGCTCACCTTATCCACTTGCACGATTATCCCAATTATTTCACTGAGTTGAAATGTCACCTTGTATTACTCTTTCTGTTACAAATGATTTCTTAACTGCAAAGGTATCCCTCAACACAGCTACTCCACTTGAGAAGTCTTGAATATTCAGAGGAAGGGGGAAGAGTTCAGAACTCTTAAAACAAGCAGAAAGACCTATCTCTGTGCCCTTGCCATTGCCACACATTCTAAAGTAAGAAACTATCATGCTACTTTAATTTGGTCTAATTCTTTGAAATCAACCATATATGAAGCAGAGTTTCTTTGTATATATATTATCAGCGTGCAGAACTCTACCACCAATTCATATGTCTTACTTCTCCCAGGAAACAGTCAAATACTCTTTTTAAAGTTTAAACTGGAGTTTCAGCCGTTCCACAAATTAACTTGGTACAGCTTATTGCGCTATGGGAGAACAATCCTCAGATAAGTAACTACAGAATTAGTCCCATTTATCCAAAGTATTCAGCCATACGACAGTCCAGCTATATGCTTTTTATTTAGGACAATTTCTCTCTTTCATGACATCATGCATTTTATTTACTTATTAAATATAATTTAAATAAATGAAGTATTCATTGTATAAGTCAAAAGCAAATGGGCAAAAATTGAGGTCTGTATCACAAATATTAACTTTAATGAGAAGAGGCAGAAATTGTTTTTTCTGACATCAGGGGGTCCAAAGATTAAAAAATTAATGTCTGTCCATCCAGACAGAGAACAGCTGTTCAGCTAATAAGCCACATTTTCCACTTTTTGCACAGGACTGCAAGACCCAAAAGCTATGGCTGTACTGAAATTAGCTTTGCAAGTACTTCAGTCATCAAGGAATGGTTCTTCAAAAAACAACTGCAAACTCTCTCTCCTAAACCCTACACTTCCCTTATTCCAGTGGTTAAGATTTTATCCAAGGAAAAAGCCAATTAATCATCTAGAGGCCACACCATAGTTCAGGTAAAAGCAAACCTAAATGACCACTTCCTTCTGGTTAAATGTTTGCCACTTGTTAACCAGCTGTTATTTTCCAGACTTCCCAGACTGTTCCAGACATCCACAGCTACCAACTAGTTCTGCCTGCAATTTTTGTCCTCTGTTTCCAGTACTAAAGTAAGAAGAGATCCTGTTCTAGACCTTTCCAGGTTATTACTTCCTATGAGGGCAGCTAAAAAATACTCCTCGGAATCAGGGGTATTGTATTTTTAAATTACAAAGAGCAGCTGCCTTACAGTGAATAGGGATATGTAACCTCAAATTGCAGTTCTTAAGAGGTCACAGTTTAAATCCAGTTATGTATAAAAGGATGAGCAAACTTAGCTTTGATTAGCTGCAAAGTGATAGAACCCCCTTATTCATTTCCTTTTCTCCTCCTCCCCACTCCTCAAGCCAACCAATGAGAGAAAAGAAAGGGTGGGGGGGAGGGAAGAGGGAAAAAAAACCCCACACTCTCTCTTTGCTCCAGTGATCTGTTGTTTGGGGAAGGCTATCTGCCCGTGCACAGCCCCTTGGCCATCTGGGCCATGAAGAGCCCTCAAATCCCAGCCCTGAATGGTAATTGTCTCAGAGAGCACCCTCACAGGCATTTCAGGCAGTGGGGCTTATTAAAATCCTAAAGGGCAGTAATCCCTGAATGCCACTAAAAAGATCTCCAGCTGCTACCATTTATGAAGTGGGCTTGACAAGAGAGAGAAAAGGAGAGCAAGCTGGGGGGAGGGAGAGTGGGAAAGGAAAAGAAGAATTCAGAACAGGCAAGCTATCCAAATAGGGCCCCCATCAGAAGAGTCACGTTTTATCAGCTTAGGCTTTCTTGCTTCAGTTCCCAAAGGTATCTCCACCCAAACCCACGTTATGTGTTCGTTTTAACTTGCTCCTTAAGGGGTGTGTAAGCTGAGGGGGAGGGGAACACTTCATGAACATATGCTTACAGAAGAGATAGGAAATGAGATAGGAAAATGAGATAGGAAAGAGAATCAAGGAAGGCAGGTGAGTGAGATAGAAGCAGAACTGAGGTCTGCCTTTTCCAAGCTGGTATGAAGAAAATTTCTGGATGTGAAAGCAGCCAAAGGTTTTCTTGCATGTGTATATCTCTCCCCCTGTAGTTCTCAAAAGGTCTTTTCATCTCATTAGGTTAAGCTGATTAATAAAAATTCAGCAGTTTGCCTATTCCTGCTTCAGAAGTGGTGAAGCAAGTTGAAAGATGCAGGCGGAAGGTTTTTGTGTTTGAGACAATAAGTGGGATGACTTCTTAAATCCTTCGTTGTCATCCTCCATTAGAGATAAATAGACACCTTGGCTCAAATTCTTCAAACAAACACTAAGTTGCTACACTTCTTTATTTTCTATTAACCTTCCTGAAAAGCTTTAACCCTTCCAAAGTGCGAGGATTTTTGTGTGTGTGTTTTACAATTCACCAAGTAAGTGAAAGCTTTCTCTCATTTCAGCAATTATTTAGACAAGCTGTTGAAAAGGCATTCTTGAACACCTATATCAAAAACGGAGGCTGTGGAAAATGAAGAATGTGAGCTGGCCAATTGCTATATTTTAGTAAGAAGATTCAAGTGAAGTTAAATGTGCAATTTGCATATCTTCAGAAACTGATATAACTTAAACAGGGTTTTAGAAAATATTCTAGAGGCTAGAATTTTAAAATTCTGCCTTAATGAAGTTGAAAGCCTATGAATTAATATAATTCATAACCTAAAGTCCTAGGAGTGAAATGACATATCCGTTCTCTAGTATAAATTTATAAATTTTGGCTTTTGACACATTACATTTGCAAAATCCATTTCTGAAAATAAATTTTTTTTCAAGTGTGTCAGAGGTTGACTACTTAAGTAAAAGATCACGTTGAGAAATCATATCACATCTACCTGTTTCTTGATTAATTATGACAGAGCCTTCTACAAATTTAAAGTGTCTTTTAATTATTTTATGCACTAATATCAAAATATCTTAATTAATATATATAAAACCAGCCCTTCAGAATTTCATACTGTTCTAAAACGATAAAATGTCACTATACTGTAGAGAGGTGCCTGATCAGACAGGCAGTTATATGACATGTTTAAAGTATTTTAACAGATTTTGGATCAGAATTCCATGACCTTTTCTTCAAAAATGTGACCAATAAGAGTGCATATTATGCATAAATTTATGTACATGAGTCTGTAAAATTTTCTTTATTCTGCATGAAGGCAGAGCGATAGACCAGATATGATCAATGTTATCTGCTGAAACTTGCACAGATCATTACAAAACATGCACCAATTTTGATATTCCACAAGGCAGGGCTACCGCAGCTTTTAGTAGGAATCCTCGTGCTAAACAGTGAGTGTTCTCTCAAGGCATTTGCTTTTTAAGTATGATTTGAGTGTGTATCTAACATGCACAGAGATAAAACAACCACTTTTTTGTTCCATTTTCAAAAATGACCCAGAACTATGCTGTTCTGAACTTTTACATCAGATAAGAGAGTAAATTACAATGGAGACCTTCAGGACCCTGTTAGGTTCATACTTCATTATGCCCTTCCGGTACAACTGTTCTAATACGTTGCCAAAGGGTAAGTGGTTATGCAAAAGAAAATGCCCACGCAAGTTGTGGACTCTAGAGGAGCAAATCTTAATGCCTCAAAAAGAACCTTCATTGATGCATCCTAAATTTTCCGGGCTGTAAAATGCCAATCATAATATTAAAACTGTTATGTTAGATGAGAAATAGAGAAGTAAGGCATACATAAAAATGTGAAAAATATGAAAAAATAGAAGGAAACTGGCTTACACATACAAGATACATATATATATATATATATATATGGATATATTTACCCTCTGTGTGGGCAAAAGCAGCAATTCCATTAATCCTTCCTGAGAATAATTTAAATGTATCACAATAAGAATATACACCTTTATGTTGTCCTGAATGATCCTCTTATTGCAATTAAAATATAGCAATGAAACCCAGTACTAGATTGTCAAGAACTAAAACTATTTCGCCCAATTACAGTACCATTGTTCACTGGTTTCTGTTCACTATTGTTTCTGACTAATCAAGCTAAGTTAAGCTCATTTTTATATTTCTCATTAGTCATAAATTAACAAGTCAATGCAGAATCTGGGTAACAAATACAGAAGAACAAAAAATTCAACTCCTTTCTGAAGCTGAAGCACAGAGGCAAAGACACGTGTTCAGTCAGGAGGTTGTATACGTCCCTGATTCATCTGTCCAAAGCAATGGACTGCCTGTACTCAAGGAGAGCAACTCTCTGCCATGTTTTGTGACTTTAATTAATTCACCGAAAGGTCAAACCACCATAGGAAACAGGCTGTACCAATCAAACCAGGAAACTGGTTACAGTGAAGCTGAACTGAAAATCAGCACCTTGCACAGATGATGCAGCCGTTTTCTTCCCTTTGTTCTCAAACAGATGTCTTTCAATATCAAAGGTGTAAATCGTAAGCAGATCACTAGGCGAGGTACCTCTGCTGTGCCGCCTGCCTCGCATCCATTGCTTCAGCCCTCATGGAGACCAAACTAATAGGTCTTTGTACAATTCTTTGTTCTCTGTTCACTCCTACTGAAAAATACACTCCTCTTCAGAAGACTGTTGGAGAAACAGAACTCCTCCCAGCCGTTACAATATTTTAATTATTTTAAGTTTTCTCAAGAAAACATTGGTAGAATTAAGATTTTTTTAAAAAATTAAATAAAAAGATTGCAATAAGCCCACTCAATTTTGTGTGATAATGTTTGTCCATCATACAATTTTGTTATTCTGAAACAGGAAAGCTAAATAGAGAACTTTTAAGAGAAACAGTAGGCATGACTGTATATGAAAGAACATTTTGCATTAGTACAGAACCGTTAGTGTACTTATTTGAAATTCAGATGTTTACAGAATAATAGAATCAAAAAAGTTTGAAGAAAACAAATGCAACTCAGTGTACAATGGTAAGTACCAACGACTATCTGACTTCTGCTAAACTGGGAAAACAGCTAGTTATAATGTTAGCATAAAAAAAAATAAAGCTGCATTATGGAGCTGTGAGACAAATGCACCATTGCAGAGATCGGGAAAAAAAANNAAAAAAAAAAAAAAGAAAAGACTTGTAAGCTTTTCAGAAAACTCATGGGTACAGTTGAAAAATCAGCCAGAGTAGTGAGGGAACATCGTTTTGGTTTTGGGGGTTTTTTTTACCATGAGACTCAAAAAACCCACACATGAATTTGATTGGTCATTCTACTTTTAAAAATGCCAGTCAATTCACAAATTAATGTCATTTACAGTAGTTTATTTGGCAAGTACAAAGAAACAGTATGTAGTTTTCCAAGTTTAACAATAAACCATTCCAAAATTCAGGCATTTTACTCTCTCTCATATCCACGTTTTAAGGCTAAAATAAAGATCTCACAGCTTATGTAACAAAGAATTGTTCTGATTGTTGCAGAAGCAGTAACTAAATTTTCCTTTCTGTAAAATATCAATCATCATATAAAATTGTGCTATGTGAGGAAGGGAGGCATGAACACAAATGAGTATTAAAAAAAAACCAAAAGGACAGAAAACTGGCCCAGACAAGAGTCTATTTAGTTTCCTCTTACTGTATTGAAAGTCACTTTGCATTCATGGCATACACAAAAATTCTTCTTAATGATGTTTAACTTTTTCAAGTTGCTGGTGTTTGTGATGAGGTGCTTTTCAGTACATTTTCCAGCTTTTAGTTTTAAATCCAAGACAGAAAAAAACCCTAAGAAATGGTTAAAACTGGAAAACTAGCAAGAAGGAAATTTGTTGAGTGTATAAAATAGCAGTTCAAAGGAAAACAGATTCACTGCAGAAAAAATATTCATAACCCCTCCTATTCTATATCATAACTACAAATGCCTGTACTAGGCATTTCTGCTGGAACAGATAAAGGATACGGAACAGAATCTGATGATCAACACACAATACTTACATAGACTATGCTTCTCGTTAGGGGAAAAAAATGGAGAAGAATGTTGGGGGGGGAAGGAGGGATGACAGGATGACACAACACTTCAACCGAACAGATTTTATATCTTCAAGCATTCTAGATACCAAATAGACTGATCCCTAGTGAAATGAAAATTCTGGTAAATTTTTATCACATTGTTCCACAGCAGTTTGCAACAATGTGTTACCTACCTATTGAAAGTTGTTTTCTCTCACTTTGAAATTGTACTGCTCTCTATTATAAACTTGAAAACCAATGCTTTTGCTAGCTTTA
The DNA here is from genome assembly GCA_013399855.1 of Oxyruncus cristatus. Lineage (NCBI taxonomy): Eukaryota > Metazoa > Chordata > Aves > Passeriformes > Cotingidae > Oxyruncus > Oxyruncus cristatus. The sequence continues at coordinate 329,802 of VXAY01005790.1, read as the reverse complement.
AAACACTGAACTTCAAGTTTCTTATCTACAGTACTTTCATATTTTAGGCAATTTCCATCCTTGTCTCAACTTCTTCTACCCCGCCCATGAAGACTGGGTTTCTTCCTGTTACAGTGCTGCTAGAGGGTGAGAGCAAAGCCCAGTGCAGATTCATTATTAGAGCACTGTCAAGCACTTCTCTCTCCTAGATAAAGGACTAGTGCAGTAACAAGACAATCCTATTCCCATCTGAGGCGAGCAAACAGAATTTGCTTTTACACAGCTCCTTTCATATTCAAAATATCCCAATATGCTTTACAATAATGAGATAGATATACTGTCATTTCCGTAATCTCAAACACAGAGGGCAAGGCTTTGTCTTGCGAGTCGGAATAAAAGGAGGTCATGGGTCCTTTGAAGTTTCCTTACATCATCTAGACTGAAGGACAGGATGGAATGGAGAACATAACTGAGACAAAATAGAAAGGGAGGAGGACAGGTGACCATTGTGAAATGTGTGTGAGACATCTCTTTCATCATATTTTTAAGGAGCACCAAAGCAAAAATTAATCAGCAGGAAAGACTTTTTTTTTTTAAGACTAGCAGCAGGTACAACGCTAATCCTATTTTTCTTTGAAGGCTCTCCTTGGACAGGAAAGGAGGGAGGGAGCTAGGAAGCCTGGCGAGATGAATTCCTCTTTCATCACAGCAAGTCAGAGATCTATATGCATAGAGAGATTCAGTTCAGGTAAATGTAACGTAGTAGGCTGAATTACCCACCCAGTCAACATACACTCATCCAATAACGAGGTGAAATATCTTGGCAAACAAGAATTTTAAAGGAACTTCAGAAAAAACTCTTCTAAGGAAAACAGAAAGGGGATAGGAAATTAAAACCAGATCAGACAGCTCCCCATTGCGCCTTAGAGAAAGGGTCCATCACCCAACCGGCACTGGCTGGCAGAAGCTTCTCCAGTGAGGATGGACTGGCCAAGGAAAGCAAAACAATCTGCAGTCTGTGGTTTATTGCCAATCTTGTGTTCCCAAATGAATTAATAAAAAGTGGTGACCTAATTAAACTACCTCCTCTTCAGCTTGCCTTCCTTCTGCACAGCCAAACAACAACTACGTGAAACAGAACGGCAGTGGTTAAACTCTCCAAAATACTTCATTCATCACTGCTCTGATTAGAGCCTCAAACAGTGAAGGAGAGAGAATGCTGCCCAATCATCCACCTTCATTGCTTAGTTGTTCACAAAGGATTACAGAACCTTTGGCAGGAACCATCCCTTAAAGCAGAATTTTGTGCCTCTTCTCCAATCCTAACTCGGTGAAATTAAGGCTATGTTCACTGAGCATCTCACACAGAAAGAAGGTGGATGATTCTGGATGCTCCACCTCTGCAAAGGTTTACGAAACCCTCAACGGGGCTTTGCCCCCTTGCTGCTGGAGGCTTCCCTTTCCTGAGCACTGAGCAGTTCGGCTGTGTTCACTGTTTAATTTCCCCAACTGCCTTTCTTCTTCTCCTAACACTTGCATACTTTAGCCTTGGCTATGGAGTACTGACTAAGAAGGAACAATAGGCGCCTTTCAAGTCTTTAGAGTGAGCTTTGAGCAAGGCTCAGCTCAGAGCCCCAGTCAATATTTACTGCAGTTTGAAGCCACTGTTTCATGGCTCCTTCCAGGTAGAACACACTAGTCAGGAAGCCCTAGACCTCACCTGATTTTATCCCAACAAGACAAAATAAAGGGATAAACAGATTACTAACAGAAATATTTTCTATTGAAAATGTTCATAGTCACAGAACAAAAATAAATAAAAGAAAAAGGAAGGAGGACAGGAAAGATACAGAAGACACTCTACAATACTACAACTTATGTTTGAAGAGAAATAAGCCACGTACAATTAGGAAAGTAATTTTTCCCCTAAAGCTGATCAGCAACGTTCGAAAATCACACATTAGATGCTACTACATGCAAATCCATTTAAAGTGATCCAAGTAAATGAAGTATGCAAAGAAACCCACCTCTTCAGATAAAGCTCTCATTCTCTTTGCAACACCTAGGTCACAGCATGACCACAAATTATACCATGACCATAAACTACAGCAATGCATGCTTTTGCACAGACACAACATTTTGATGTTTAAAAACCCTAAGTAAAAAACCACACTTTCAGCTTATCAAGTGAACAAAGACAGACAAAAGAGTTAAGAACTGTATTTTTTCACATTAAGGACCTAAGTCATATGCAAGATGTAATTACTTGTCCAAAAAAATGGACAGCTTCACACATAATGACAACACAATTGAATGTTTTTAAATATTTTTATTTCATTAAAATTTCAGGATTATTTTCTTTTTGCATTGCAATCACCCTTCTATAGAAGTATTCATCTGTTTCTAGAAGCTTGCAGAATTGCAACAAATCAACAAAATCAAAAGAAGTGTCCTGGCAGAAAATTGAGGCTGCAATTTAGAGAACATCTCCTCCCCTTCTTTAGCTTCTTCTCTCACTCCCCATAACAATCTACATTACCCAAAAAAACTCTCCCAAAAATCACATTTCTGACAGGGAAATACAAATGGACTGACAATCAAAATTTACATGTTCAAACTGAAAGGCAGCGGTATGATTTTTTGTTTAGAGTGGTTGGAGTCCTGTCTTAACACACTTTCTTATCTTAGACTCCACTGAAAGTTTTGAGTCAGAGTCTGACAAGCTACTGTCAAAACAGGAAAAATTACAGCTCCACATTCGGATATGTCAAGATCTTTTGAAAAACACGTTTTATGTCAGCCCTGCGGTTAAAGAGCAACAACAGCAGAACAGATACATCTTTCCATCTTGCATGCTCAATCTTCAGATGCACGGAGTTTTGATTGTTCAAGTTGCTTTATTGGAGAATGTTGTGTTACTGTCATGGTGTTTGTTTGATTTTTAAAATTTCTTAGCATCAGATGGGATTTCCAATTCCCCTCCTCTCACTTTAAGGGAATGCAGGAAAGCTTATAAGTATCAAAAGTTAAAAAAAAAAAAAAAAAAAAAAATTAA